>JAUKNK010000320.1:6812500-6972500 GCA_030765055.1 Mantis religiosa | reverse complement strand
AAAGTAAAAATCTTTCTTTTTATTACATTGGCATCTATAATTTTTAAATACTTATTTTCAATATATTTTCAATATCTATCCATAGCATTTAACCATAACCATGTGGAAGATAAAACGTGCATCGTTAGTGCTCTGAGTATCGTAGAGAGGATTTTTGTTCGGACATGGTCAAAAAATAAAACTATTTCTTTTTATAAGATTGGCATCAGTCATATTTCAAACATTTATCCGAGCGTAATTAATTAATATAATGTTCTCAGTTCAGGCGCATGAGATGCAGTGCTGTTAGGAGAAGCAAGCTTAGGGTTGGCTGGAGTCTGAGGTATGCTCCATATACTTTAACTTTTGCGAAGATTAGTGTTGGACAGACAACTGAGGTCTGGGATGTTTCCTTCCAAGTTTTCTTTCCTAATTATCAATTGCTTTCCATATATAATTGGTGTTCTCTGCCTGTGGTACCGTATGTAGTAAGAACAGATGTGAAATTCTAGTAAGATGTTTATGCGCTTGAGTAAGCAATAAGTTGGAATATTAAATTGACTTTAACAGCCCAAAGCCATGCCCAGGATTTCCACCGCAGAGGTTTAACTTTCGATATTTTGCATTATTACTGACCGTTTAGATAAATATCTGTTTCTAACTTCCAGAAAGTATCATTTAACACTGAAATCATTATACTTACAGCAAAATGCATAATATTAATACTAGGCAAGACGTGATGTTTACTTAGGACGACTGAGTTTTGTGAACAAACTTTGTCAGTATAGGTATAACAAAGTCTATCATAATGCTGGTACTATTTTTAAAAGCTTATGAATTTAACGATATTTTCAAATAACGTACTCAATTTCAATTTTGATTAATTTTACACTGGAGCTTAGAACCCTCCACCACCCTTGAGTATTAATTTTTTATTTATGCTATATGAAAGTCAGTTCTGCCTCCCAAGTAAAGCTTACTTCCATTTTGAATTTATAAACAAATAATTCTTCATGTGTTTTATTTAAAAGTGATCCTTAATCACTCTGACCAAAAAAAAATTTTGCCACTTGATTCTTTAACTTTCCGACTCTCAATTAGTGCTTTTTTCAACATATTCTAATTTGCAACGGTATTTTGCAAAATTAGGATGATCGAAGATGTAATGATGATTATTTTCTCACCTTTGTCTGACGATCTGGTAGTCTGATCATGTAGGCACCTCGGCAGCTCTGGGACAAGGGGTCTTATGGAAATAATCATTTCTTCCACACTAGCCGTGTGTAGGCTAAGGTTTGAATGAGTAGTCAGACCTACAGAATAGTAAGTCGCTACTAAAGGTGCGTGTCTCATAGCATATGAAAACCCCTAGTGATATACCGGGAAACATACGAGACAGTTGCAGAATTTAATGTCCTGTCGACACGTTTGCCATAGTAGCTCAGTGGGATAGAGCAACCGCATGGAGAGCGGTGATCCCTGGTTCAAGTCCCGGCTATGGCATTGAACTTTTCAGTCTGACTACTCATTCAGTTGATCTTATCTCCGCGCGTGATCGCGAAGTCTAGGAAGAATTAATGCTGTTGTTGAAGGATTGACAAATAATTATTCTTTTTCAAAGATGGAAATTTAATTCCTCATAAACATTTTTAAATTCTTTAATACAATTTTAAATATCATTAGTGTTGATGCAACGATGAACTATTTCTTTCTAGCGCACGCCCTATCTATGCATCTTTGATACGCGCACAAAATTGTTCCTGCACATACTTGGAGAGACATAAATACACGTCTTACCCATGCATTGTTCTTATGCAGAAGAAGACTAAATCCAATCGATTCCCTCCTTCCTTTAAACGTTGCTCTAGCTACCAACTATTTATTTTATATTGGTCCAGGTCACCATATTACGTAATAATATTCTTAAAACTGCCAATTTTGATATTACATAACCTCTAACTTCCGTTGCATCATTCCCTGGCCTACTAATTTCACAGTTCTATTTTCGTGCAAATTACTCTTTACATAACCATTCAAAGTACATCCTTAAACATTTAAAAACATGAAATAACCGCCACAAAGTTCAGGAAAAAAACGCATCTGTATCAAAACGAGGAAGCGTCAAGGTATTCTTAAAAAGAATAAATATATTTTATAGACATTTAAATTGCATAGGAACGAATGCATCGAGCATTTTAAAATTGGTGTTGAGCTCTTGAATGGAATAAATTATCTTCTTGTTATATCTGAACTTAAAGAAGTAAAGTGATCGTGTAATATTTAATTAAAAATTCACTATCTTCTGCTAGCTTTCTTAATTTCACGTAGTAGTGTTTTCCTAAAACGGCTAATTTAATCGGATAATACCTTAGCCGTTTTAACACAAAACCGAGTGAGATTTACACTGCTGATACATTTTTAAATAGGTTAATTACTTACTCCCTATTGGGATCGAACCCTAGTCCCTTTCGCTTGATGGAACATCACCCGTGCCAACTGCTCGTATCATGGTAATGTCCTTCGGGTCTTCGTGGTAATTTACTAAGTGCAACCGGATTAAGTCACGTAATTATCAAACACCAAGCCATCATAGAGATTTCCTTGCCTCGGTAGTAGTCTGAGCAAATCACGCGAAACTGCAATAATTCCGACCGTGCACTAAGAGCAAGATAATAGCAAACAGTGCAAAAAAATATTAAAACGTAGCTGCGTAATTAACGAATTGTCCCCGCGCGCAGGATAATACAGCAGTGTTAACTTGCACGCATGCGCAGTAAACACACCGAGGACATGTTCCTCTGAGTGGCTTCTGGTGTTAGTTGGCACAAGACTTGGCTGTATTTTGGGGAAACTTGTTCCATGGCCGACATCGTCCAAAGTTTACACGGTAAAGGACACTGCCGGAGGAGATTTATGGCATCTCCGATAGAAACAGGCTTGTGTAAACATGACAGCCTAGTTTAAAGCTTTTCACGCCTAAACCCTCCCAAGCTATAAAAAGATTTAAGTACTTTGAGAAGAAATTGGATATTCAACCTGTTAGAAAAAGTTGAAATTTCTTAAAGGCCCAATCTCGGTTCAATAATAAATTTTAGTGTTTTATCAGCGATATATTAATACAGGGCTACCAAAAACTTAAAAGAACTAGCCGCCATAAGAATGTAATTTTGAGATCTAAAACCACCCGTTTACAATTATTAAAGGTGATTTTCTGATTTATTTTTCCCAGCAATAGGGTCTTAAGCTGGTAACAAAAGAAAATTATCCATAGAAAATTTAAGGAAAGTAAATGTGAGGAAGTATATATCTTTGGAAGTAATTTTGTTAATGAATAATGTAACAATAATAAGCATATACTTTTCAACTAGTTTTTCACAATGCTTCGTGTTTCCTTTTTTATTCTTGTGAGATATTAGGACAAGATTAAAATTTGGTTTCACAATTTTGAAAATTGCACACACACACATTTTTCCCTCACAGCAGGTTTTTTTCTTGAAAGGCCCAGGACATTTAACTCACTCCTCTGTTCTTTGGCTTACCTGTCATTCCAGAAGATTCTAATTCATTAGATTCTAAAGTCTGTTCACTCCCAACATATGTTGAAATGGGAGAACGTTATCGGTTGTCGCGAAGGGCATTAAAAACATATGACACTTTCTCTTTTCTCGGAAATTACAAGTATTTGTTCCAAAAAGTTGAAGGCTTTGATATACAATATATCAAAAACATTTGGTAAACATAATTTTTTAAGAAAAGCAGCATTTCAAATTGCATCCATTAATTCTCATTAATTTCATTCGAGTCAACTGAAAAATTAAATGCCACTGCCGGGATTTTAGCCACGGATCTCCTGTTTTCCGTCCAATCGCTCTAACCCCTTGAGCTACCATGGCCAACATACCGTCGCGACATTAAGCTCTCCAATTTACTTATTGTATTTTCCCGGTGAACCACTTAGAGTTCTCATATTCGAGGTACACATCTGTGGCAGCTTACTATTGTATGTACTTCAATATCAGGGTTTTTATCATTGAATTCTTAATGTTCAATTTATATTGAAGAATTAATCCCTTTATATACATTACTCCTGTATATGGATGCTTTTAATTAATTGGAGTCAATTGAAAAATGCAATGCCACGGCCGGGATTTGAACCAAGGATCTCCTGGTTTCCGTCCAGCCGCTCTAACCCCTTTAGCTAATATGGCCAACATTAATTCTCATTAATTTAATGAAAATCGGAGAGAAATCGTATAAATTAACTTTTCCTATGCCCCATAAATTTCTGGATATTACAAAATAATTCGCAACAAAAAAACAAAACAAATGTCCACGTGGTTTTACTGTGTTACAGAAGTCAAATTTAAGCTCTCACATTTACAGAAGCCACCGCTCTGCTACTATATGTACATATCTTAAATTCCGATATCTCTCAAAACCATAATTTCTACCCATCCATTTGCCCTCCACCTTTCTCCTTATTTTCATTTTGCTTTGATAAGAAATTTTATAATAACTCTTAGGATGCCAATTTAATGTGCATTTCTTATAATCCACGTAGGTTCACATATTTAATGTAGTTTATGTAAATTTTGCTTTGAGATGCCAATTTCATGGCGTTTACTTGAATTTGTGACTTTTTATTTCTTTTCCTTTGCTTAGCTACAGTCAGCGAGAGTTGACTATTTCTTCTGGATCGATGATCTACGTTATGGTTAATTAAAATACTACCATTTAAACACTTAATAATCTTTAATTTAAAATAATTTACCGTCATATAATAAACTATTATCACCATTTTAAATATATTAATTAGTCTTACTCTGCTGATAAAATCTATCCACTTTTGTCCGCTTGTTTCGGAAGTCTCTCTCTCTCTTATAACCATAGCAACGTAACGTTTTACTGAAGTCCTATTATATTACTCTTATTAATCCTTACACGATTTATTATCCTATAATTTTAAAGATAACATAAAACTTACACAATTCATACAAATTAACACGATTAACATGCAAATTCCCTAAACGATATCAATGAAAACTTCCGATAGGTCTAATTTAGAATAAGTGTCTCAGCTTCATCCTACATACCTCACCCTGTGCAATCCACATACTATGTAATGTTTCAAAACTCACCTTTTACAGTTTCTTAAAAAAAAAAAAAAAAAAAAAAAATATCACACGTCCTATTGTTTATATATAAATTAAAATTAGCTATGTAAATGCATAGTCATGTCATGTCATGTAACAGTATTTGAATATTTACTCGCGGTGTTCCGAAGGGAGGAAGGGAGGGAGAGAGGGACGAAGGGAGGGAGGAAGGGAGGGAGGAAGGGAGGGAAGGAAGGAAGGAAAGAAGGAGGGAGGGAAGGAAGGAAGGAAAGAAAGAGGGAGAGAGGGAAGGAAGGGAAGGGAGGGACGGAAAGGGTAGGAGGGAAGGGAGGGATGGAGGGAGGAAGGAAGGAAGGAAGGAAGGAAGGAAGGAAGGAAGGAAGGAAGGAAGGAAGGAAGGAAGGAAGGAAGGAAGGAAGGAAGGAAGGAAGGAAGGAAGGAAGGAAGGAAGGAAGGAAGGAAGGAAGGAAGGAAGGAAGGAAGGAAGGAAGGAAGGAAGGAAGGAAGGAAGGAAGGAAGGAAGGAAGGAAGGAAGGAAGGAAGGAAGGAAGGAAGGAAGGAAGGAAGGAAGGAAGGAAGGAAGGAAGGAAGGAAGGAAGGAAGGAAGGAAGGAAGGAAGGAAGGAAGGAAGGAAGGAAGGAAGGAAGGAAGGAAGGAAGGAAGGAAGGAAGGAAGGAAGGAAGGAAGGAAGGAAGGAAGGAAGGAAGGAAGGAAGGAAGGAAGGAAGGAAGGAAGGAAGGAAGGAAGGAAGGAAGGAAGGAAGGAAGGAAGGAAGGAAGGAAGGAAGGAAGGAAGGAAGGAAGGAAGGAAGGAAGGAAGGAAGGAAGGAAGGAAGGAAGGAAGGAAGGAAGGAAGGAAGGAAGGAAGGAAGGAAGGAAGGAAGGAAGGAAGGAAGGAAGGAAGGAAGGAAGGAAGGAAGGAAGGAAGGAAGGAAGGAAGGAAGGAAGGAAGGAAGGAAGGAAGGAAGGAAGGAAGGAAGGAAGGAAGGAAGGAAGGAAGGAAGGAAGGAAGGAAGGAAGGAAGGAAGGAAGGAAGGAAGGAAGGAAGGAAGGAAGGAAGGAAGGAAGGAAGGAAGGAAGGAAGGAAGGAAGGAAGGAAGGAAGGAAGGAAGGAAGGAAGGAAGGAAGGAAGGAAGGAAGGAAGGAAGGAAGGAAGGAAGGAAGGAAGGAAGGAAGGAAGGAAGGAAGGAAGGAAGGAAGGAAGGAAGGAAGGAAGGAAGGAAGGAAGGAAGGAAGGAAGGAAGGAAGGAAGGAAGGAAGGAAGGAAGGAAGGAAGGAAGGAAGGAAGGAAGGAAGGAAGGAAGGAAGGAAGGAAGGAAGGAAGGAAGGAAGGAAGGAAGGAAGGAAGGAAGGAAGGAAGGAAGGAAGGAAGGAAGGAAGGAAGGAAGGAAGGAAGGAAGGAAGGAAGGAAGGAAGGAAGGAAGGAAGGAAGGAAGGAAGGAAGGAAGGAAGGAAGGACGGAAGGATGGACGGACGCAAACTGTTAACTCTGAGATTAATGTATTTCGGACGAAAGGGCATTTTAATATATTTTACAGTTCTCCTATCGTATGTACTTTTTTAACCCCCAACGGTGCATTAGTGATATAAAAGCGTATTAAAATGTCACAAGCTGGATTCATGGCCTATTCAAAGAGGATTCTTGATATACATTTTATTATACATGCAAATATCAAAACTTTGGTATGTTAAGTAAAATCTCTAGGGTAGTTTTTCAGATTATACTGTCTTTAAAGTACAGTTTGGATGTAGATAGTTTAATATCCTCATATCTGGACACCGCCCTCTGGGTGCCTCCACCTGAGAAATGGGTCCGGTCATCACTTGGTGGGGTGAGGTTACCCCGAAGGCCAAGGTTGCCATGTGGGGAGTGTTAGTAACTAACTAACTAACTATATCCTCATATCTTTGAAAGGTTCAAATCCTAAAACTGATCTTTTTGGTCTAAAACCTAATTTCGGTGTAATCTCGATACTGAATGCTTGAATTAGTATTAGCAGTTTCTCCACCTGCCACATGTAGATGCTAAATAAAAGAAAAATATGCAAAAAGTTCAACTATACATTTAAAACCAATTTGACGACCGCACATGACCTCTGCAAATACAGCATTGATCATTTTGCAATGACGTCGCCGCCTCACCTCTCCTGAATGGTTACTTCATACGTAGATCGGAATTCATCAAGCAATCCAGTTGAGCGTAACTTCAATACAATTTTATATTAAATAACTTGCATACAGTATGGCTAGGCTGCTACCAACACGAGCTGCTGAAAACCTTTTTGAGTTTTAAAGTAAGAGATTTTTGATTCTTCCTGCGCATTATGCAAGCCGCTCCAAATCGGCTCTGTTTCCATTAATAATGCCCCTCCCCTACATTTTGGTGCTGGAAGCAAGAGAGAGAGAAATCCATTTCACACGGCCTTCAAAGGGTACGGTACCCCTGTGTTTTAAGAATGCATAACAGGCACGTGGGTTTTCCGGAAGGGTGCATGGCTAATGACAGATGTGCACATAGAAACATAACCACATGTAAACCCGCAAAAGCTGGGTATTATTGAGAAGCGTTCTTGTACTTAGGAATAGAATATTGGGGGAGAAAGTACATCAAAGTGAGCATCTTCTGTTCTTGTTAAAATTTAAATAAGATTGACTGGTGGCGATTTGGTGGTCTCTATTGATTAGGTGCAAGGACATTAAATTTTATAAATTGCATCTTCTGAGAAAAGAATAAAAAATTCAAAATCCTCTTCACATGGAAGAAATGTTGTATAACTAAAATAAGCCACAGACATGGCTATTTTGTTTATGTGGGTGTCTAATGATCAGAGTTTAGCAAAAAGTTTCATTGGCTTTTGTCAATTTTTTGAAGTTAATTTTAGAAACAGTTTAAGCTCACAGATTATAATTTCCCGTTTTCTTTTGACCTCCGTTACTCCATAACTCACAGTTAAAAATGTTAGCAACCCAATGTTATGGAAAAGTTTGTTGAGCCAGTCACATATAGTTGTAACCTGAGCATAACGATAACTTTTTCAGGTTGTTCCGGTATGAGCTTCATGCTTTTATGACATTTTCATCTTTGGATTTGATTTATGTGTAGTTAATTCAGAGCTGTTCATCATTATTGTTAACGATGTGTTAGGCGATCACCGAGATGACGATAAAAGTGTCCTTGTCTCAATTTGAAGAATAAACATATGATCTTGTAGCCCTTTAAACTGGGCATTTAAATCCGATTGACCGATAAAACGGACCACCCTTCTTATACCCTAAGGTTTCAAGGTGAAACCTAAGGACACAATTATGCATAGCGAATATTTTTTACTCACTCAGCATATGCTGATAGGTTTCATAGTGACCCTGCATAAATGGTCCGATTATGTACAGCTGTCTTTGAAATTTGCAGTCGTCTTTAAGAAAGTTCAGCGCTCCTCGGAGCTTAGATTTCAGAGGATACATTTCGTTATATTTTGTTTTAAATTTTGGTTACTGGGTTAACTTCTCATGTAAATATAGCAAGTAGGGGAAGTATTGCATTCCATCTAAATTCCGTATCGAGAATTTACCGAAAATTAAAGTTCTGTATCTTCAAAGAAAGCAAAACGAAGATTGTCATAAAAACCCTCCTTCTCAAAATACCATTTACAGAACCGTTTCGAAAATTTTAATTTCCATTAAATATGTTGAATACATTTTATGGCAAATGAAATATATTTGTGAATTTTCTAGGAATAGCTCCTGATGTCATTTTCATTATCGATGACTTTTGAGAAACCAGAAATAATAACTCTTACTCCTCACCAACATGTGCTTCTTTATAGGTTAATTAGACATGTGTAAATAAAATAGGCTGAAACGATAGTTATACCTTTTAAATGTTAGTTTATATCTGATGACTGACATTGCATGCCCAGTACCTAAAAGGACGAATAACTACTTCCCATTTGATATGACTAATGGAAAACTAATAAAATAAGAATAACGAGCAATATCACAGAAGTAGTTCACTCGACAAAAGATGACTGACAAATTCTGTGTTTAAACAAATTCTACATTTTTTTCCAGTAAGATTGTCTATTTCTCATAGTTTCAGTTATGTAATAATAAATAATAACAATAATGAGAACAATAATAATAAACATAATAATAACCATAGTAACAATAACAATAATAACAATAGTATTAGCAACAATAACAAAAGGTAACTGAGGTACTAAGCTTTTACAATTTTCGGACTGCCCTGTGTCTTTGGCCCAGGTCACTGTAAAAGTAGGTAATGTCTGAGGACATTAACAGCAAATTCAAAGTGTACATTACATTAGGCATGGAAATATATTATACATAGGACATTTTAGCCAAGTTCTTGGAGCAATTTTTGAGCAAACTAATGTTTTTAAACATGTTCCATTTAAAGGGTATCCTGGGGTGGAGAGATTTTCTTGAAATGTTTGTGTCACATCCATGAAAGATAGTGAGTTTGAATACCAACTTCGATATTTAAACGACTTTTTAGCTATGGAGTAGACACACGATACTACACACACACACACACACACACACACACACACACACACACACACACACACACACACACACACACACACACACACACACACTTACACACATTTTTGAAAAAGTTTCGGTATGGAATTTTTTAATGGACTACAACACAGTACTTTCCTTACCGACAATAGGCATTAATAAAGTAAAAATGAACATCTCATAGAACGCGCATTTTGTATTAAATTGTCTCAAATGGGAATATGTTCCCTTTTTATTGCTTGGCTGTGCAAAGAAATCCCAATTTCGAATCCATTAGATGCGATCAGTTGTTTAAATATTTGACTATCAAGCATGCTCTATTCCCATTACTCCCCCTCTATCTACAGGACATGAACTGGATAGAAAACTAAGGGTTTGTGAGAATACCAGTAGCTATTGCAAGTCAAACCTTTCCTACTTTGCAAAAATCTGAGTTTTCCTTCTGCAATTTCTCTCTTGCTACAGATTTTCTGTTAACATTTTCTAATATAAATGTCCGGCATTCTTAATAACTATTGAAGATCAATACGATAAAAATTAATTTAAGATGACAAAAACATAAGTCCATTTGTGCATCTACATATGTCTTAACGCATTGGTTGTTTAAAAAATAGTTGCTGATAACTGTCAATGAAAAAATGCGTAATTTAAAAAAAAAGTCTATTGTTTCTTAATAATTAAATGAATTGATAATTAAATGAGTTTCCATTTAGAATGCGTACAAGTATATTTCGTAAAACTTCCTTAAATAGTTTACCAAATAATGGCTCTAAATTTAGATAATCTAACGTTGGAGGGACAGGGCCTATGAGGATGTTCGGTTCATCTTGGTAGTTGCGTGATCAAATAACATTGGTGCATCAATTACTCAAAAATTAATTCTGTAGGAAATCGCCAAATTTTTTCTAAGTCCAGTTAGAAAAATTCTATATTTTTTCGTCTTAAGCACGGTCTGTTCTATGGACAATTTGAACTTTTCCATTGTATTCTTGGTCTTCCAGGTCTACTTCGCACTCAAACTCATTTGCCGCAGTATAACTCTACCCAAAGAGATAATATACGGCTAATTCCATTAGGACCTTCTTCTAATAGTCACGTATTGCTTCAATATTCAACTTTTATTTATCAACTTCTGATTTTACCTCTATTGTTTGTGAACAATTTCCTGAAAATATTCACCTTTGAATTTTGTACACTTGTGTCCAAGCATAGATTAATGTTGTACCTATAGCTGTCTTAGGGTCATTATTTAAGCACATTTTTGCATGTATTACTACCATTGCAATTATCACAATCAGTATTATTGCTGTTATCATCAACAGCCTGACTTACAGCTTGATACCACAGTGACATTCAGCTAGTATCTCAAAATCTAAGCATTTAATCATCACGACCTGCTTCATGGTTTGCCTCCCAAATTGCAGCTTATGTCTGAAGGGACATTTAACTGTAGTAATAGATTTATTCTTCGTCAGTTATTTCCATACTGTATTTTCGGCAAGCAAGATAGAATTTGTATAACAATATTTCCACATCATTTTCATTGTTCATCGACAGCATAACCTAAAGAATCAAGATTTATATCAGTCTTTAGTTCTAATTATTTAGTAATTTAATTTACTGTTAAATTGAACAATAACTAAGATGATAGCCTTGGCAAACTCTTCTCCTGAGATATTATTTCGAAAAATGTCCAACAAAATTTCATGTTCTTAAAATCTTCATTAAAATGTCTGCAAGAAGTGAGTACGTTGGTACATTATTTTCCTGCAAAATACTTTTACAACTTAAAGTCTCAACCCTCAAAATTCTTTTGCAGTTCAATATAAATGTTAATCTGCATGTTTAGTTTGATTTCTACTTTATTACTACATATATAATTATAAAAATAATACACAAAATCTATGTATTGTTTATTTGTTTTGAAGACAAATTATTTCGTGAAGCTTTGATTGAATTCATTTTGTTGTCATTTTCAATAAAATGATGAATAAATATATAGCTCTGTAATTTTGCAGTTTCTGATCTCTAATTTTAAAAATTGGTATCACTACACTAGTTTTCCATTCCTCCAAAGAATTAACTTTTGAATTAATTGTTTAATTTTTATATTTCTAGTGATTACAGCGTTTGTCTAGAGGTGTTCTATTCTAAGTGATTTTAATAATAATTATATTATTTGTATGGAAACGTTACCGTGAATGTTATATAAATTATATTTTACATACCGTAGAACTTTGTTAAATACTGGAACCCATTTGCTTTCTTCAATTTTACTTCTTAATGCAGAATATTTATTTCTATTTTTGAGACATAATGTTCTCCATATCTGCCATTGCGTATCTTCTCAACCCTCCCGATATTACTATTCAACTTATATATTAGGTAGAAGCAGTATTGCATTCTATACAAAATTTTCATCCGGAAATTTCACTCAAATGAAAATACTTATAATTCAAGAAACCAAAGATACATTAAGTGCCAAAATTAAATTTGAGTTTGTTGCATTCCAAAGACGCCATATGATGATTTAAGGAAATTCTCCATTCCAAACTATTTTTTACATGGATAAAGCTTCGAACATTTGAAGTTTCTCAAAAATGGCTCTAACATTTTAATTTAAATATAATATGATTAATATATATTCCAAAACAAATAGAATGCATATTTTGTATTTTCTAGGAATACGTTCTTAAGTCTTTTTCATTCTGATTAACCTTTGCTTAACTATAGATCGTCAAAGTCAAAATTTTACTGCAATAAAAATATGTCTCCCATTGAAGTAAACAATTTGTGTTAAATAATGCTTAGGGGCATAACAATTTTCGAGCTATTGCTTTTCATTGATTTGAATTTTATAACAGTTTTCTCTAATAGTAAATCGTTATTCATCTCTTAGTCCTCAACTTGCCAAGAGAATGGAATGTCATGGGCAACATAACGTCAGGTTCTGTAAAATATTTGCTATCGGTTAAGGCTGACGTATTCTCCTATTGGTTTTTACTGATAAGGAAATTCCTAATAAAATGGTACAAACCTTTATCTGTAATAATATAGAATAAGTACTTTAAGTATATTTTGTAAAAGAGTGAGCTTCTCAAAGTCGTGTGGATGCAAATGTGAGATTATTTCTTTGATATTCCTAATTTTTAGTCATAATTTTCTTTCTAATAGACTTAGTAATTCTTATATATTTATCTACGTTTTTATCTTTCCTATACTTCAAAGTAGAAATTTTCCAAGTTTTTAGCTCTTCATAAACGATTTATTTTATTATTGCATTTTTTAATAACTGTAGACCGCTCAGTTCTTCAAAAGCAGCTGGTAGTACCTAAGTACTCTGAACCCTCTATATTTACTAAAATTAACTTCCTTAAATTCCTTCACATAGTTTTATAAGTTTTCCTCTCATTTTCTGTTATAAAACTACTGCATACAGTTATCTTCCAATTGTTTTACGTTGTTTCAGTTGCTAGTTTTTCTTTTACGGTCTTTGCGACTGAATTTTTCGTTTTGTCAGAACTACTCTTCAGTTCACACGTTAACTAAACTTAATATCTTAACAGAGCTTGGGTAAAATTAATATTTTAATTATATGTTATGTATGTAATATATTTTAGAGCAAAGACGTCTAGTATTTTCCCATATATTCTTATACTGCGGTTTAGTACCGAGGATATATTGTTTATTCTTATATTGTTTGTACAAAGGTTTAAGAGAAACTGTGCATTTTGATTTAATATATCTCATTAAAGCGTTGCACAATGCCAGGTATAATATTGTTAGATAATCTTAAAAAGCTAATGTTATAATTATTATTAATCTAATGCTAGTCTATACTAAGATAATATTGACTTTAACGCGTGTTTTGCTCACAAATATAAACGTTATCAGTTTTGTTTATAGAAAGAGAATCACATTACCTAAATGTTTTGTATTCATTCTTTTGGAATTATTGTGAAAAATGATACAAAGCAAACAATGAAGCCCATGAAACTTATTTACGCGCTTGTCAGGTACCTAGCTACAAGCCGTGACTTGTTACGTTATTCGGAAGGAAAACAGGAAGCAAACAAAAACAATAAAAACCGTTTATATCATATTAATAACCGTGTGTCCAAACAGAACTCATCCACCTGCTCTGAAATGCACAGTTGAACGGCTCCGTGATACAATAAAAACCTGTTTATTCTGCAGTCTCACCAGGTTTTGTTTCAACTGACCATGTTTTTCTTTTTCCTCGGCGATATAATAAAAATGGAAATTGACCGGGCGACCATTATGTGCACAGCAGCAGGGGAAGGGGTACCTCCAAATGTGTATATATTCCACGTGTGTGGGTAATTATGTGTTAATAATGAATCCGTTTATGAATGAGTAACACCGTGCCTGCGGACGCCCGCTGTGCCCGTTTTGGCTAGTTGAACAACAGGGTACCAAACGTAAGGTTAGCAAATCTGAATTAAAAAAAAAAAAAAGTCTGATCACTGACAGGTGTTTAATATTAATCAATGGGTGCTGAAGAATTTTCAGGATGGGTTTTTCCTTTGGGTTTAAAGTAGAGGCTGCATGAAATCGTTGTCCCTTTGACCTTGTTGGTAATACATCTTTCTCGCCCGCCTCTTCGTGGAAATGAAATGTGTAGTGTTTAACGCCCGCTTTTACTACATACGGCACCGCAGGCGATGACACTGATGATACATGATATGAAGATGGAGCACCGGTGGAATGAGATGGCGGGGGTAACCGGAGATCCCGGAGAAAACCCGCCCCAGCGCCGTGTTGTCCATCACAAATCTCACTTTGCGGTCGCCTGGGATCAAACCCGGGCCGCCTTAGTGAGAGCCAAGCGGTCTAACCACTGAGCCACGGCGCGGCCCTCTTCGTGGAGATAGCGTGTTTGCCTCCATTCGAAAAGTTCCGAATTTGAATCTCAGTTACGGCTAGTTAACTCATGAGATGAATATGCTTCACTTGTATGGAATCCTTATAGTGCCAAGTATATTAAACTTATTGAAGTTACTCAATTAAAATTCCTGAGATATGACTTTCAAAGCTTTCCATTTTTTTTTTCAAAGTTTGTATCCTACAATTGCTTCACTTATTTTAAGTATAAAATTCTATTACATAGAAGGAATTGCACACTGTCTATCTAAATATTTAACTTAGAAATGAAGACATAAGAAATTAATTAAACATCAATTCTGTTTTATTAAAATTAATGGAATATAAAGAAAATTGGCTCCAAAATTTAGGAAGAATGACTGCAGAGAGAATCCTTAAACAAATAATGGGATATAAACCAAAAGGACGAAGATCAATTGGACGACCTAGGAAACGATGGATCGATGTGAGACCGGAACAGGCTATAGCCTAATCCATGGAGGTAGAAGAAGATGTATTTATCTATTTATTTATCTAAATATATATTTTATCTATTTATTTATCTAAATATTTATTTATTGAATGTGAACATTACAGGTTTCCTCAATTACGACGTTCAATCTAAAGTTACAATATGAACAAAATGTAGCAAAACAACACAAAATTAGTTACAGAATAAATGATAATAAATGATAAATGTTAATTTTCCTTTACAAATTATTGCACAATGTGATTGATGATACCAATTTTAGGCAAGTAACATGCTTTACTATTCCAAATATTTCACCTAATAAATATCAGAATACTTTTTTCTTCAGAAATTTAAATCTTTTTAACAATCTATAGCTGCGTATACAGGTGATTGCTAATAACTTATGCATTAGTCAAATTTTCTCCACTAGAGCATAAACTACTTGAAAATCTTATAACACTTATAAGTATGATAAATTTTATAGGGATATGTTCTTAAAAGCGTTCAAACGTAGTTAAACTAAGAATAAAAGTGGGATTGAACAAGTGAAAAAGTGTTTATACATTGCTGACCGCGACCTCGTAACATAGTTGAATGCCTCGTTGTAATAACTGCCCACTTCATAAATACGAGGGCTGTTCAATAAAGAATGATCACATTTTTTTGACAACGTACCTTTACTCATCCTCATAATTTTGATAGTCCTCAAAATAGTCTCCCCTGAGTGCGATGCACTTGTCCCAGCGTTTGTCAGTCTTCAAAGACATGCTGGAAACAATTTTTGAGAGACCCTTCAAAATCGCCTCCGCAGCCTTCACCACTGCTTCTGACAATGGATAATGCCTCCCACGAAGGTGTTTCTTCAAGTTAGGGAATAGCAAAAAGTCACATGGAGCTAAATCCGGACCATAGGGAGGGTGAGGGATGCACTTCACGTTGATTTTTGCAGAATATTCAGCAGCAACATTAGCAATATGCAGCCGCGCATTATCGTGGTGCAGCATCCAGCCTGCTTCATGTAAATGTGGTCTTTTGCGCCTGATATGGACTTGCAATGTTTTCAGGACGTCCCTGTAGTATTGTCCAGTTACTGATGTCACCGATGTGTTTGCAGGTACAACATGCAGATAAGCCATTCCATGAATATCAAAGAAAGAGGTGACCATAACTTTGCCAGCAGACGCAACCAATTTTGATTTTTTGGGGGGTTGGTGATGAAGGAGATTTCCACACTGAGCGTTGCTGTTTGCTCTCAGAATTAAAATGATGTACCCAAGTTTCATCAGCAGTGATTACGTTTGAAAGGAACCCCAGATCTTCCTCTAACATCAACTTAAAATGCATGTTACCTCCATTGCAGCGGTAGGCGATACTGAACATATCTGAACTTACCTGGGTCTCACAGGCGGAAACCAGGAGTACCAACAATGAAACTACTACGGTGTGTTTGTTTCACATTAAGCTAACAGAATATAATAAGATTGAATTTTACAGAAAAATTATGACCGTAAAAAATTATGATCATTCTTTATTGAACAGCCCTCGTAGCAGCAAAATGCTACAGAGATCCTCGCCATTGGTTCCTCTTCGGTTACATCGGACGCTCCTCCATCAGTCCAGTGCTCAGGCCACGTTACACTTACGAAATCCCTTGCATCATTGGAACAGTATGTGGGTTCCCCCTTGTCTTGGAACCACATTAAGTGGTATATTCCTAAATGAACATATTCCAGAAGTTCTGCCAGAGTATGTCGTAAAAGACATAGTTACCTGTTGCCCGCAGACATGGGCGTAATAAATGGGGCCTAATATGTGTCCCATTCAAATACAAACCCAAACTTTCACTGCAAATCTGTCTTGGTAATCTTTATTAGGTATGCCTGGGTCCAAATATCTCAAAAGTTCCTCCTCGTGTGCAAATCATCTCGTCCGTCCACAACATGCTTGAATGATTAATACATTTTGAAGAAACAACTTACAAACTGCAGCAGTACTGAAAGTTGCCTGGCCCTAGTTCTTGAAATCCACACGTCATTGGTATTACGCTTGAAAACTTATGAACCCGATCTAAATCCAACTTTTATAGAGGATCTCTTTCTTTCTTTGTACTCTAAAATGTTTCTCTCTTTTTTTTTTTTTTTTTTTTTCCCCGAAAATTGCGTGTTTCTTGCACTACAGTGGAAAGTGTGTTGTGAAGCAAATGTCTCCTGATGTAAAATTCAGCACAATAACCATTCCCTTTTCACATTTCCCCAAGTAAGACTGCACACATTTCTGCTGGTTCGAATACATAAACTGCAACTTTTTAGAATAGACTGTAAATGAAACAAGAAGCTTTTCCAGCAAACGGAGTCTACCTACATCTCTTGTAGGAACCACAAAGTTACAAAATGCAAGATAATATGCAACAGAACCCCATAAAGTTTGAATAACAAAACGTAGGGGTTAGGTTATGTGATATATAGAATGTCGAGAAACAGATTGCCAGTAATATTTAAAACCTCATAGAAATAAGGCAAATGATACTCCAGTGCGATAGAAAAAGAGCTATCTGTTTACCGCATTTCTTCTAATCATAAACTTAAAGCGCTTCCTCGTATTTACGAGGGGGAACGCAAAGAAACCGGACTGCGAGGGCGCTGCCACTCGTAGACGTAGTGCAGGGTTCTCACGCTAGATGGTGTTAGTAGAGACCTTCATGAAACAGTTGTGCAGACGGCGTCAGTGTAGAGCTGAACGTGCAAGTATGGTATTGTGTTTCTCTGACTGTTGGCGGGTTACCTCTGCGAAGTCATTATGGCAACATTAAAAGAACAAAGAGTGTGTGTGAAATTTTGTTTCCTGCTTAAAAGAACTGCAGCGGAGACACACCAAATGCTTCAGGAAGCTTTCCAGGAGGATGCTATGAGCCGCACAGTTTTTCGAGTGGTCATCACAGATTTTAAACCTGGTGAGATATGTGTTGAAGACCAAGCTCGTCCTGGACGCCCTTCAACATTGCGAAATGAGCAGAAAATTGAAAATGTCCGCCAAAAGATCAACGAGGATCGTCGCCAAACAATCGACCAAATTTCAGCAGCGACAGGAATCAGTTGGAGCTCGTGCCAGCGGAGTTTGAGGGAGGATTTGCACATGAGACATGTTGCTGCTAAATTTGCTCCGCGCCTTCTCACACAGCACAAAACCATCTGCACGAATGTGTGTAGGCACTTTAAAAGAGAGATTGCACGTGATCCAAACTTCTTGAACAATGTCATTACAGGGGATGAGAGTTGGTGTTACGGGTATGACCCAGAAACCAAGC
Source organism: Mantis religiosa (assembly GCA_030765055.1). Classification (NCBI taxonomy): domain Eukaryota; kingdom Metazoa; phylum Arthropoda; class Insecta; order Mantodea; family Mantidae; genus Mantis; species Mantis religiosa. The sequence goes on along the minus strand of JAUKNK010000320.1, from coordinate 6,954,203 downwards.
AAGCGTCAAGCTAGTGGAGAACTCCCAACTCTCCCAGACCAAAAAAGCAAGACAAGTGAGGTCAAATGTAAAGACGATTATCAATGTCCTTTTTGATGTTCGTGGAACTGTGCATCGGGAATTCGTACCCCCTGGCCAGACTGTTAACCAGCACTTTTACTTGGATGTTTTAAGGCGTCTGCGAGAGGATGTGAGGAGGAAACGTCCGGAACTTTGTCGATCAGGTGACTGGTTTCTGCACCCACTATTTGGCATCTCAGAAGTGGTCTGTCTTTCCCCACGCTCCGTATTCGCTGGACCTAGCCCCGTGCGACTTTTTCCTATTTTCACGAATGAAAAAACGCTAAAAGGGGAGCGTTATGACGATATGGAGGCGGTAAAAACAGCTTCGCAAAGGGCATTGGACAATATGAAACTTGAACTGTTCAGAGTCGGAAAGGAGACTTGACAAGTGCATCGCATGTGATGGAGCGTATTTTGAAGGTGACTGAAGTAATTTTGTAAAACGTTCATCAATAAAGTTTTTATGACAACAATCCGGTTTCTTTTGGGTCCCCCCTCATACACATACATTCCCTAGAATAAAACGCGCTCAGAGGAACGCTGAATCACCCTTAAAAATTATTCGGTGTTTCTCTGAATCATTCTGTGTGTAACACTAATTTATGACAAATTCCAGTCAGGTAGAATCACCAGCATGTAATAGATATTTGGAATTCTTGATAACTTTTGGCAAATCATGGCACGTTAAGAGTTAATGGTTAAGAAAAACCGCATCGGGAGGTCCGTGGTTCAAATCTTGGCTATGGCATTGAGATTTTCAGTTTAACTCTACCTTTCCAAATGATAATTCTATTTGACATTGTTTCTTTTGTCAGGCCAAAACAGATTTTCACCGCAATTTAAACTTAATTAATATGTAGTTGTTAATATGTAGTTTTGGATAATAGTGATATGCATAGGAACATGTGGCAACCCTGTAAAACAAAAATGAAGTAATACAATTAATAACAGCTGCTTAAAAATAATCACCAATAGGAGCGGTCTGAATAGATTTCTTCCTGCCCTATTTTTAGTAGTCACCTTCTTGATATGGCTTCGACACCATCGGTGAAAGAAGAAATGCTAAAAAATAAAGGTGCAATGCTTCGAAACGCTATCTTTAATCCTTATGGACTGTCTAAACCTAAAATGTTTAAATAATGTAAAATACTTCCACGAAAGCTACAATGTATTCATATCTCTCCCCAGTAGCATGTATTGATAAATTGTGAAGCATACCGAAGAAGCCTGGGATTCTTATATCAAACTCTGGGGATAAGGAAACAATTTTAGCTAGAGAACGTTTTCTCATATCCAATCGAAAATTGAACCAGGAATGCGCTGCGCAGAGCACAAATGTTTTACCAACCGCAAAACATAACCAGTCTACATAGCAAAGCACTTATTTGAAACTATGTAACGCTCTTTAGTGCTGATGGCCTTATGCTGCGCCTTCTGGTGCAGCCAGCAATAAATACCATTTGCAGTGACTTGCTTTAACCTGGAACTGTGAGCTGTATAAGAAACGCCAGTCTCCAGCAGAATTCTCGGAACACTTGTATTTATTTTGTGCGACCGGCGAAGGCTGAAGTGAGGAAGCTTCCACCACTGCGCACGAAATATATTAATTAGTTTTGGTTAATGCAGCCATAAGGTTTTAACTTTCTACCTCTTCTCGTGTTTGCAGACCATTTACTCCTTACGACAATGACGAACGAATCCTGTCAGAACAGAAGCTCCATGTTAAGGTGTACCTTACAAGAAGCAGGATAGGTATTATTTGCGAGCGAGGTGTTTGGAAACAATGGAATAGCACCGCTTGGCAGTTGTTCTGCAGGTAAGGTGGGACAGGGTTTGTTTGAAATATCGCACAGCCTGTTGTCAGCTACAGAGGTGGCCATGGTTCCTGACCACACCTTTCGTTAATTTGACCGCCCGCCGTCCGTGGCACTAGGGTCGCGAGAACCGCGTTCATAAATCGCCTCGCAACACCGAATTAATTCTCTCTGCTGAACTGTCACTACAACCCCTCCCTCCGACTGTGGCGCCATCTTTCAGCTACAACTTGAAATTAAAATAGAAAAAAAATTCAAGCATGTACTGCATAGTTATTAATATTCACAATAACCGAAGTGCCAGCTCAATAAATGCGCTGTTTTCTGAAATGGAAATGTCCAATTTCTCTACCCCGCATTCGCTATATCAGCATACAAAATGAATTATATATCTATGTGGATAATATTAAAAATCCATGTACATTCGGCACTGAAGTGACACTCTCCATCAGATAGGAGAGAATATCAGGTGTCTAAATAAAACGTATTTATGTAGTTCCGCTTAAACTCTGAATTAATTCTCAAACATTCCTAAAATATCAGATATGCATAAGCTTAAGGATATAAACTTATGTCACCTTCAAAATGCTAAAATTATTTTTCCCTGTGCTCTCTTTAATATCATATAATGTTAAAATATCTCCTTAATTTGGAAAATTTAATTAATGTTTACTAGGGGTTCTGAAAGTGATAGAACATTTAGCAATAGAAACTTTAAAGTATTTTTGCTACAAATATTGAAAGCTTTGGAAACAATCCTAATTGAAATAAAAGCCTATAAATACTATTTCTTCAGTTTCTTCTCTAAACTAATACCTCATTTTAGTAAGCATATCGTTGTGTCCAGTAAGAACTTTCAACACTGAATTAGTATCCGGAGTCACTGTAGCACTTTGGAGATGACTTGGACTTTGATTTATATTTTGAATTTACTTCACAACTTTCAAAAATTTAAGAAATAATCCGTTATCCTGTCCTACACATTTTAAGCGTTTCCTTATCTAAATCAAAATGGCAAGTGCATGTCTTCCATTTAACCCATTAAGGGGTAATGGTTACACTTTCATTCAAGTATAAAATATATAATTTCCCAAAGCTATCGGTTTGTGAAATGAACAGTGCAGATAAATATCAGCCTATCAGATGTTTGCAAACGTATTTTTAAGTGAAAAATATAAATTAAACGTGATATAGTGTACCACAAATGTTAAAAGCATGCCGCATGGTGTTTCATCTCGTAAAGAATTTAAAAGATTAAAGAACAGCCTAATGAACTTTTTAAAATTGGTGTGTATTTTAACAAGACATGTGAATTGCTTGAGGAGTAAGAAACTTTGCAGGGTATCAATAGAAACAAGCACAAAGCCACATCAACATGAAATATAAAGGAGTATTTATATTTCTTGGATATTTTGACTGGTACAGCACAGCTACATACTAAACATCTGTTGTGTTAGTCTTAAGAAAACTTCGCAACTTGTAATCGTTTATTCTTCTTTACCTTCTGCAGATTTTCAGACAGTATTGATTCTAACTTTCTCTGCCATGCACAAAGTAGATGGAGAGGGTATTCATATTCATATTTATGGCAACTTAATACAGCGCTTGAACTCATTTAAGCCATGTCATTTGTAATAAATACTCTCTCTTAAAAGTAAACGATTAGAAATAACAAAATAGTGGAGATATCGAATTAAATTTACAAGCTAGTCATAAATTGCTTAATGGTATAAAATTTAAAAATAGATATAATATGCTAAAATTAAATATAATATGCTAAAATCAGTAATAAAGCCTAGTTATTGGTATAGTGATACATAAATTCTTCGATAGTATAAAATACGTTATCTATTAGAAAGACTTTTAAATGTGTTTTAAATGTATTTAAATTATTACAGGTTCTAATTGAAGAGGGAAGTACATTATCGAATTTTATTCCTGTATAACTAAGCATCTTTTCATATAAATGTACTCTGTGTCCTGTAATAGCGAGATTATTTTTGCCACTTATATCATAGTTATGGATTCCCGGCTCTGGGGTTGGCGATTTTAAGTCGGCCCTATCCACGCCTTCACCTCTGTCTAGCACACGTGAAGTATCCCCTATGCCCAACGTGGTTCGGAGTCCACGGTAAAAACTGTAGGTCCTCTCACCTCACCGCCATCTTCACTATCACCCTATCATCGGAGGTAATGGACACCGCCCTCTGGGTGCCTCCACCTGAGAAATGGGTCCGGTCATCACTTGGTGGGGTGAGGTTACCCCGAAGGCCAAGGTTGCCATGTGGGGAGTGTTAGTAACTAACTAACTAACTCATAGTTATGGTATCTGAGTTTGTTTTCATTGGAAACTTATGATTATCCAAGTGAAGAGTAGATCTATAAATAAATAAACACGGGAGTGTGAGTATCTTTGTTTGCCGAAAGGTATTTTTGCAAGAATCTGTATGTTTTTATTGCATTCCACCCTAAAATTGTTATAAAATTTCACTGTAAATATATATTTTAAAGTTTCCTGATTGTATATATATATATATATATATATATATATATATATATATATATATATATTCATATATAAGGTGTGCACGCATTTGTGTGTGCTGTAAGTATGGTGTGCGAGAATGCAGGCGTGTATGTGTAGATATGTGATTTCCTTTGAACAGCATAACTCAAAAATGAAAGCTCAGTTGAGCATTAAACTTTGTATTTAAGTTTATCATCTTCCAAGGATACGACACAAAATTGTCCAAAAATATTCCTCCACTACAAACTATCCTTTACATGGAATATTTTCAAAATGTTGAATTGTTTTCCAAAAAGGCCTCTAACGGCCTCGGTAAAATATCATACTTCATGACCAATGAAATTACAGTATAGTCTCGACTATCCGACCTAAACTGGCCTTGGACAAGATCGGATAACCAAAACTGTCGGGTAATAAAACTAAGTTGGGAAATGGAGTAAATCGTGTTAGGTATACTCCATAATTAAAACAATTTCTGGTTTTGTTCTATTTACCGAATAATCAAACCAATTCTACATGCAATATTGAACAAAAGGAAGCTCCAAATGGCTTAAGAAAAACTTTCCATTTAAGTCTGCCTGCTTGCTGAATGAAGTTTCCTTGCTGCGAGATTTCGCCATCGACGAAACACACCAATACCTAATGATTACGTAGAAAATGAAGCTAGCTACAGTGAAGCAATGAATATTACACAAATATAACCCTTTGTAACAAACACTTCACTTATCTTAAGAACATGACGTTAATTCTTATTTCTAATTGAAACAACATTTTCTTATGATAAGTGAAGTTTTTGTTACAAATAGTTATATTGTTTAATATTAATACCCAGTTGCACTTGCCTCAGGCCGTTGCTCCACGTATCTTAATGCTATCTTTAAAGCACTTAAACCTTCAGCGTCACTCATCTTCTCGTTTTGTTCTTCAATTTCGCACAGTGCTTCATCCTCATTATCATTATCATTCACAAAATCAACACTAGAACCTGAGAGCTCAAACTGTTGATCTTCAGTACACCACCTACTCTCATCTTGAGTCGCGGTGTCCTCACTGCTAGGAATGCGGTTCAGTAAGAGAACAACGTCACCCATATCTTCTTGTACTATCTCTTCTTTATTTTTATCATTACCAAACAGTATTTTCCAAGACTTTGCTAATTTCGTTTCGATTTCTTCCCAATTCTGAGCCACCCAGTATGCAAGAGCAAGAGGAAATGTCGCCGATATTTTCTTTTCGATGTTTCCAGCACAACGTGGCCCCTTGACTGGCACAATGACGTCTCCTTAGGTGAGAGAAACTAGACCTTGATGTCACTACTTCTAAGTTCTTATACATTTGGGTGTAATGGGGCATTGTGCAGTAGAAGGAGAGTGTTGGAAGCTAGCATCTTCTCAAACTGTGTAAAGAACAGTTTTTAAAGATGGCAGCAGACATCCAGGCAGAATTCTCATTAATGTAATGCACTGGGAGAACATTAACAAATGTTTTTAAATGCCTTTTAGATTTTTCCATCATTAATATTTTAGCTTTGAAGTTCCTCGTATCATTACTGCAGGCAAGAATAGTACCCCTTTCCTTACTACGCTTGTAGCCAAGGGCAGACAGACACCTCTACTTGGGCTGCAAGAGTTTTAGATGGCAGCATCTTTAAACTTAGTCCAGTTTCAGGACCATCCACAAGCCACCTCAGAAGATTAAACATATGTGGAGACCAGTGAAAGACAAACTGGACTTCCAAGTTCCGGGAGTGTACCGCATTCCCTGTGAATGTGGAACACCGTATATAGGAAAAACCGGAAGGACCATCGCTACGGGAATAATCGAACATGAGCGGAGCATTCGTTTCATGCAACCCCAGAAGTCTGGGCTGGCAGAGCATTGTTTTGATAACGACCATAGAGCCAATTTTCGGGAGACGACCATCTTGGCAATATGCAACAGACACTGGGAGCGGAGACTTAACGAGGCTTTGGCCATTACCTCCTAGAGGAGCACGCTTAATCTTGATGCTGGATTTCAGTTCAGCTCCTCTTGGAAACCGGCCTTAAAATGGAAATCCGTCGATATAAGAAGCAAAGATCAATACAGCTTGATAATCAAGTTAATTAGTTACGTTTCTTTGACACAATTTTCTATACTCACGCCATCTCCTGACCTGGCATTTAATTTGCTGAAAATAGCCTCGTTTAGTAATGCGAATTTTGATAGGGTTTTGTCTTTGTTTATAGTTGTGTTATATCCAGTGTTTCATTTGTGGGTATAACATTTTATAAATATCATGATGATGGTAGCGATGCACACTCCCGAAAAATCGATATCTAATCGTTTTTTCACCTGGCTTGCTGCCCAAGAAGAAAGTGAGCATAGTCAAGTTTCGCCACGATTAAAAATCTGATCACCAGTTAATTCTTCAGCAAGAATAAATTCTTGTATTTCCTTTTTAAATTTCAAAACATCTTCAAATATACTGGAAAGTTTTTCCCCACAGATATTAAGCTGCCTAATACCGTACCGTTTCTTCCAACAATCAAACCACCCAACGTTGATAGGATCGCCTTCATTGAAAGCTTTCCGCAAATACAGCGCCTTCTCTTGCAGGATGGGGCCTGTTAATGACAGACCCTTTTCTCGCTAACTTTTTCATATTCATATTGTTTCATTCTTTTTATGTGTTTTTGTGCATCATTTGTTGCTCTGGTAGCACACCACTTTTCAATTTCCTCAAATCTCCCACTGTAACACACCGAACACCATAATCTAAAGCCACTTTTTGAAGAGATTCCCCCTTGTCCAGTCTTTTTAATGCCACCAACTTGTCTTCCTTGAAAAAAAAACAACCCTTGTTCTTTTACTTGCCATAGTATAATCACAGGAAATGAAAACAATATTGTCTGTACCCAAGCTATACCTGCATACTCACTGAAGGTTCGAGGACTGCTGACCAAGCCCTGGTGACAGTACTGTAACCACTATCCGCAAGGCTGTCACAGAATTTAGCCACTGACAAAATAAAAATATTTGTAAGCAATTGTTATTTGAGAAATACGCTTTCATTAATGTGTCGGATAATACTAAATGTCGGATTACCGAAGACCGGAATACCGAGACTCAACTGCAGTAGATTGACTTTTCTGGAAATGTCCTTACAAGTCCTCCTCAGATATATCGAAAAATATAACTACACGGAAAGTATATCTCGAAGTATTTCCTTGGTCGTATTTGAATTTTCTAAAATTTTACTTTTCTCAAATGGGAAATCTTTATTCAGTTTATCTTTTGGTCATGCAAAGAGAAAGCAATTCCAAAGAGATGATCTTTAAAATATTTGACTGTCGCTTAAAGCCTGTTGTATTCCAATGTTTGCCTTGCACCTAGAAGAAAATAAGCAATAAATTAATTTGAAGCAATGTATATCTTAATTAATATGAAGCTTTTGTATGTATAGTTTTGTAAGAGTAGAGAAAGTAGATGCTTCGTATCAACTCAAATGAGACTAGAAGGCAGATTTACTTCACATTTCCCTGAGGCTACCAGAAGGATAAAAGAAACCAAATCAGTTGCCATATATTTAAAAGTAGGACACTGAACAGTTGCTGTATTTTAAAAATTTCTGGTCATCAATGCAATAAGTCCGTGACAGAGACTGAAATGGACGTGAAACATTTAACCCTCCTTTATTTATTTCCCCTATTCTCTTGTCCTCCAGAAACAAAATGTTATAAAGCAAGGGGACCTGCAAAATTAGTATATTTAAATATATTAAAATATAATTTAATCAGCCACTACATTTAAATAAAGTTCTACTTAATCGTAAACCAGAATTCTAAGTTATGGAAATACCAATTTCTCTGAGTGTTCGGTAAAACAAAACAAGAGGTCCCGAGTTTGAATCTCGGTCTGGGTGAGTTATCTGGATGAAGTATTTTCCGAGGCTTTCCCCTAATTCTTAAAAACGAATGTCGGGTAATTCCAAGCTCTATGCACCCTGGGCTCGTTGGAGCATCATTTCACCCATTCCATTCATCGTCCGATATGACTTAAAGTTGGAGCACGCAAACTACACAAAAATGACTAAAATTAAACTTTTTACTGTGATCACGTGGTTATTCAACAACAAATATTACAGATTTATATAAACGAATTTGCTTGTTCAAGGAAATAGGACAAAATGTTAATTACAACCCTAAATTATGAGATTTTTTAAATGGCATAGTCTATATTAAAATTTTATAAAACCCTTTTCGGTCAAACAAACAGCAGCGATCCTGTTGCCAACCTTTCGACAGCTGTAAATCCTCTACTGAGTAAAAATCTTTCCAGTTATTTAAAAATATCCACCAGAAAATTTTTGGTGCTGTTTGGTGATTATTATTGAGCATACCTGGTAATGAACTTGATTACAGCATACGGAGAAATGCAGCAGAGCATGCTTACTAATAATTCTCTCTCTCTCTCTCTCTCTCTCTCTCTCTCTCTCTCTCTCTCTCTCTCTCTCTCTCTCTCTCTCTCTCTCTCTCTCTCTCTCTCTCTCTCTCTCTCTCTCTCTCTCTCTCTCTCTCACGCACACATACACATGCACATACCTCTGCCTCCTGTGGTCGCGGGTTCAAATCCAAAGAGGACACCTGGGGTATTCTGTCACGAAAATTCTTACCATAGCTTCCGTTGGAAGGGAAGAAAACGCGGTGGTCCAGGTTTGTAGATTTGCGGCAGTAAAGGAACCTCAAACCTGAATAAAGAAAAAACATACACACAAGCATACGCACGCACACACACATCAGTTAAATAAGAATAGAAGTTCTGAAGTTCTGAAGAAGTTTTAAGCAAAACCTTCAAATTTCAGCAACTATGATATTTCTAGAATTAACTATCACAGCGCAAAATTGAATCAGATTGCCTTTGTTCCGTCATCTATTTCATTGCTTAATAAACGTGACGGTGGACATATGATATGTCAGTCATTTAGAAATTTAAATTAGTACAAACAGCAATTAAATACTTTGAAAGGAACATGGTAAATTGTCTACTTTTTATATCAGTATGTGGATTGTTTTTCTTTAATTTACGTCCTCCAACGTTAAGTCATATCGGAGGATGAATGGAATGGGTGGAATGATGCTCAAATGAGCCCAGGATTCATAGAGCCCAGAGTTACCCGACATTCGTCCTTCAGGATAAGGGAAAACCCCGGTAAAACCTTATCCAGATAACTCACCCTGATCGAGTTTCGAACTCGGATCCTCTTGAACGTGAGGCAGGCATGCTACCACCACGCTACCGAGGCGGGCATAGTATTAGGAGTTAGGCTTTAATTTCACATAAGAAATATGTTGCTCTGGTAAATGAATTGCCTTAGTAAAGTACCTCATCAAGCTATACAAGGACAGCGCTGCTAATAAATGATATTATGTCATCATTATATGCATCTAAATGATAGCAACGATAAATAAAGGGAATGTATCGGAAAATAATTTGGTTCTAATGCATAAACAATATTTTTATGTCCAAGCAACAAATCACAACAAATTATGAAAATAAATCAAACCTCAGGTAATTGCCTGGTTATGCAGAGTTTACAATCTAACAAACAATAACACATAACATTAATTAGGTCACCAATGTTGTATGGATAAATAAACAAGTAAATAAGTTACTTCCTATGCATGAAACATTCAGCGTAAATCAACACGGCTTCGCGCTGCAAAACAATGCATTAGTTATCTAGCTCTGTGCAATTACATTTTAATACCAATAATTTAGCATCGTCATTACCTATGTATTCACGTACGCCCTGCTATTCACACATCTTCGTTAAATCTCGGCCTAGAATAATGGCTTATAATATTCAGAAAATCTACTTATTTTGTAGTTATGGGTGCCACAGTGGTAGAATTCTTCTGCTCCTCGACAGGGTACAACTCCACACAACCAACCATTTGTAAGTTACTGGGACTGTAACTTCATTCGAGGACCGTAAAATGGAGAAAAAAACATTGTAGATAAAAAGTGTCAATTATGAAAGGCCACAGTATGAATCTACCCTGTATACTGCACGATCACATAAACCAGCTATATTCCATTCTGGAACAGAACTGCTATTGTGTTGTCAAATTCTTGGTGTCCGTTTGCATACCTAATTGGAAAAGGTCAGTTTATTTGCATCCCAATTTTACTTTATCAAATTAAAATAATTAACTTTTTGTTTTCAGTATACTAGTTTCAGAAGTTAATGCACTGCATCTAAAAGTTCCAAATTTCACCAAAATAGTATTTTCAGTCCTGCGCTGTGGAGTAGTGAGCTAGAGCGAGTGCGTTGGTTCTCTGCATACGGAATGCGCCAGGAATCGATCCAAACCTGGGGGCTGTAGATTATAAGTATCGGTATAGGTCCGGTGCCCATTCGGCATCGTGAGGAAATTGAGGATCTGCCCTAGGTAGCGAACCCGGGCCTAGAAAGCCCACTTTCCGGCTAGGAGTGTCATATCGGTTGAATGATTGCCCACCTCTGCGTTGGATATGTGAGCGTGAGCCCGGCAGTCGAGTTGGCAGGCTCAGATCCACTTTGACCTATTACGTCATGGGTGACCTTATATATTTTTAGACCCCCTGAATCATTTTACTGTATATACCATAGTTGGACTCAAGGGAGATCGGGTACGTCTCCGGACGGAGCTGAGGGAAGCCATTAATATTCCCGCGTACTAGCCAGCATAGCTAGTAGGTGTGCTAGATCACCAGGCGGCCCCACCGAGGTTATATTGGTAGCCTTCCCACTTTGGTGTTGGTGCCAGTAAGTGGCGTATCCACTTCCATCCCGTCTTGAGTCCACAGGACCAGATGAGGGGGGGCTTCTTAGTCTCTAGGTTTTGCCCTATGGAAAGCCCCAAGGAGGCGTCGGGCGCCTTTTCGGGACAGCTCGGTAATTCCCTGGTCGAAGGAGGCCCGGACCCGTGGTCCTACGGGTCCAGGGCTTATGGGAGTAGATCCTCTGGCATGAATTAAATTGTCTATACCATGTTCCCGTAGGGGAGGGGATCCGTCCCCTTCAGCTGCTTTAGTGTGAGCGCTAGGGACCCTTAGCACTCGTGGTACCGTTACTAGAGGAACCTCGGGCCGAACATTCGAGCCCCTCCCTGAATGGGAGTTGTTCGGATTGGGCTGGACTCGAGGGGGCAGTTTGTTCCCGTAACCCACGGGAAATCAGGTACCTCCGGCCAGGCTTCGGCTGCCTGCAGGGGCCAGGGGGTTGCTTAAAGAGTCCCGGCAGAGCCAGTAGAAGGTGTGCTAGATCACCAGCGGTCCCACCGAGGTTTTTCGGTAGTCTTCCCTGCGGGGTTGACGCGCGTTAAATAGCGTATCCACTTCCACCCGTCTTGACGTTGTTTTCGATGGGCGGGGGGGGGGGTAGTTTATACTCCAGGTATTGCCCCAAGGAGAGACCCCTGGATTTTTCCATCACTGCCGGGTAATTGAGGCCGGGGTTTTCGGACTTTCGGGTAGACCTCACTGAACTTAGTCTATACCATGTGCACTGAAGGCACAGATGACACAAAGAGTTGAAACCAAAATTGCAGAGAAAAGTTGTGTTTTGACGTCTCCGAATCAAAAAAAAAAAAAATATTTTTAGAAAGAGGGCTCCCATGTGAGCTCTGAACAGAATAATCAGAGGCAAGAGTTTTTGTTTTTAGCCATTTTTTCGCTAATTTTCGCTAATTTTTCATTTTTTGGAGAATAATATTTTTAGTGATAAATGAGAAAATTTGTATTATTTTAGTCTTCATAGAAAAGTTTACATTTATTACAAATTCCATAAATGTAATTTTAATTTAACATTCATGTCTTCATAGTATAAAGCTAAAGTCGTGAAAAAAAATGTTAACAAATTTAATGAAAGCAAGATAAAATTTAACACTAACAAAGCCAATACCGCTACGTCATCATGCGCACTGCACAGTTAAGCGGTGCAACAATATAAACTGACACCTCAGCACCTGGCTGGTCCGTGATAATGAGAACTGTTTGTCGTATGCTAACTAGAAATGTTATTTATTGGATAGCACACTGTGCAGAGCAGAAATATACTAAAAGAAACTAAAGGTACTCAGAAGATTGAATTTCTTGGAAGCTACTCTCAGAGATTACATTAACGTGAAAATGTTGTCCCTCCGGGCTTAAGAATGTGTTCCGAAATGCCGAAAGTTAAAAACTAAATACAAACAATACATTACTGAAAACTACCCATCCTTGGAAGCTTAACTGTTCCGATTGTCTGTAATAACACCCTAGTCTATCTGGTTTAATTCAATAGTTTACATTGCCGGTTATTTTGATGCAATTGTCAATTTCTTTTCTGAAGCATAAAACCTTTCAGTTCCTGCGCAAAAATTGTTAAATGATCATTTTTGCGATGCCAAGTGTTGCAATATTGTTAAGGTACAGGCAACATTTTTTTCTGAAAATTGCAGATTGATAACAGATACAATATTAGAATTTCAATTAGAAATTCAATGAGCCTGTGGCTCATATTGTTTTGTTCCCCGAATTAACTCTCTGTGAGCCAAATGTAAAATATTAGAGAGTGACCACTTTGGAAACAGAGTAAGTGAAATTGTAGATTATATCATGGATCCCAGTGCTAGAGAAGCGGTAGAAGAGAATCTAAAAGTTGGCTGCCGTATGACTCTCTAAATTGAACTCCATTATGGCAAAAGAAACTGATTATAAAATAACCATAAGAGCTTTAGATCATTTGTTTCAGCCTTTTAGGATAGTTACTAAATCAAGTATAGGTGATTTAAATCATGTAATGGCAGCATTTAAACAACTAAATGCATTTAAAACCAGTGGTATTACATGTGATTCTTATTTGTTTCTTTGTTACAAAGAGATTTGTGACATTGTTGAACAGCAAAGCCGTGTGGTAACGACAACAGATAAGATGTAGTAATAGTACCCTTGGAATTGAAGGAAAAAGCTGATTCTTACCAAAATTTCTGTGAAAAGTCCCTTCGATGTCTTTGGTTGTCGATATCAAACGCTGACAGTAAGAGATTTTTCTCTAAATATAACTTAGTTGTGACAGACAACAGAACAAGTATGAAAAACGAAAATATCAACCTGTTGTATGCCGCAGTTTGGCGATGTCTGATGTGTGATATTTCATTTTATTCATGTTACCTACTGTCTGCTGATTTCAAATAAAACATTTTAATTTGGAACAAAGGGGTTGTAACAGTTGTACTAATCTACTCACCTGTTACTTTTCATTTCAGCCATGTCATTGCTCACTAATTCTTCCCGAAAATTTGCGCGAAATTAATGCGAATTTATGGTAAGAAAAGACACCACCAATTAAAATAATTAATGCGAATTTTTAAATAATTGTCATCACAAAACCTTGCCTATGCACATTAACACAAAAACAAAAAGTAAGTTGTAAGCCAATGCGGTATTTAATGCTACATCTTACAACGATGCGACAAGAAGGCTTCTACACATTTTTTCTAAAAATTTGATTTAATGTAAAATGGCTCCGGTATTTTTATTAAAATACCTGATCTTTAAGTTATTTCCATACCAAAGGAATTTCCTTAGAAGTTTCTATAATTTTGAATGATTTTTCCCTAGTTAATAAACTGGGAGAGATACTTAGACAACAATTTTCCGCAGCAAAATATGTGGATCTCGTTAAAAGACACTCTCTTGCTCCCCCTTTTTTGAGTGAACCATTCTCAACATTGATTCATTTTTGCATTTTCCGGATACTCTCAAATGGGTAGCTATTCCTTTTTCTCAATCATATCCATTCCATCACACAACGATCATATTTTAAAATATTTGTTACAGTATCCCGCTGGTGTTAAGATGCTGTCACTCTTCAGTGATTCTTCCGATATCAGACGGAGCATGGAACATTAATACCATACCTAGTTTCAAAACTTTACTATCCACGTACTTTGCTCTATTAATTTCCCCCTGCAATTATATTTGCAATAAATCTGTACCTGATATAGTCTATCTCGATTAATATGAAATACATAGAAAAGATTTTAATATGCTATTCTTACATGAGTTTAACTACTCTTGTATAGACAATTTTTATAATCGCTTATTTCTCTACTTCATATCATTTGATAAGCACTTACAGAAGCTAAGTTATGGCTCATTTTCTTTAGGTATAAGGCAATATAAGAACACAACAGGCTCTAAGCATTGTGAAATGAAATATATACCCTACATTTTCTGGAAAGGCCCTCAGCTGTCCTCTTTGTACTTAAAGCTTTGACATAACTGGTAAACCGTAAGAGATAGACAAAATGTTACTACACAAATATGTACATAGATCTGCAATTCATGTAAAACACATTTTATGTGGTGAATAATTTCCGATGCATCTCTTATTTGTTTCAATTTGTGAACGCGTTTACATTTCTCAAATAGGAATGCCTTTTCTTTACCTCTTGGTCATGAAATAACTCTTAGAAGATTTGACGATCGCTTACAGACTGTACCTTTATCCCCTTACATCTACCTACTAATTTCTGTGAATCCCTATCCTGATTAACATCAAGTAAAAGATAAATGAGTATTTCTAGGAATAGTTAATACAAGCGTAGAGAAAGTCGTGAGAAAGGGAAATATCAGATATTTCCCCCAGTATTATGAGAACCTCGTCACCTCTGATTTGCAGATAGCAGGTGCTGAATTTAAGAGAAGCACGTCCCTTTATAAACATCCACTTACGTCAACGCACAGAAACGCTATCTGTAGGAATAATTTAGCAGTACAAGGAAGTCAACCGTACTGAGGCCTAGTAATGTATGAACCAACTTGCAATGTACACCTTGGATGCGGGTCTGATTATAGTTTTCAGTCCAGTTTGAAGTTTTAATTCTTCTTCTCTTATATTTTTCATTTGTATTGCCCGTAATAACCATGTTTGGGCTTGGAAAACAAAGGATGAAATTATTTACCGTAAACACTGTAGGTTTTAACGTTTAAACCGTGAAATATGTCTAAGTAACTCCCACATTCCAAATTTCCATTGCCAAATTAATTGAACATATGTTGGAGAAAGTAAACACCAAAATAAAATGTGTATTAATCTGGATAGATAGCCTCTCTAAAAGCTATAAAGGAATATGTCTCACTTTCTTCTCGGGCAACCAGCCAAGTGAAAAATGATTAGATATCAACGTTTCGGGAGTGTACATCTGTCCCATCATCAGGGTATTTATAAAATGTTATAACCACAAAATGAAATACTGGATATAACAACTATAAACAAAGACAAAACACTATCAAAATTCGCATTACTGAACAAAACTCCCGAAACGTTAATATCTGATCATATTTTCACCTGGATGGCTGCCCGAGAAGAAAGTGAGTGTATTCGTCGCCAGGAAAGCTTCAGGGTTTGGGAATACGTCTATTAATATAAATACATAAAGCACTTACTATAATTACCTCCAGAGCAAATATTAACGAACACTGAATTTAAAACAAGCAACACAAATAGACATGTTTTCACTATAAAAATGTAAAAAGTATAAATAATTTATTCTAGAGACCAAAATAGCATTTATATTTTTAGAAACATAATTCAAGCTGATCTACTGTGAAATATTCAAGTAAAAATCAGACAATGTGACGGCTACACACCAGTACTAATCACTGTAAGGCTGTATTCATAGTTATCAATTTGGTCTGAACTTCTTCCGACTTCCTTGGTCCGGACCAAAGGCGGTCTAACTTTTTGGTATTCATAGACGATAAAAAGCCGTGGACCAGCACGGAGCAACTGTTACGTGACGTAGAAAGGTTCTTCTGCGCATGTGCGAGTCCCATGGAGTGCTACACAAACCACAGTGCACCTACAAGTTTATAAATCTCTGTGGTAGTTTCACAGCTGTTTCATAATCATTCTTACGATTGCTGCTGCTGTTTGAGGTTCGGTAACAAAGTTTGGTGTGCTGAAAATATGGATAATATGAAGAAGCGTGCTATCAATTGGTCAGAGAAAGACCAATGTTTTCTCTAGTCCAAAAAAGAATGAACATTAGAAAATAAATGCCTGTCGAGTACAAATGTGGGAAAGGAGGAAGCATGAAAGGAATAACGAGTTTGCTGATAATGCGGCTTTCTGGTGTCTTTGTAATATTGTGCAGGTCAGCAGTGTTGTCTTGATATCCTCCTTTTCCACAATGCTGAAGTGCTGTTAGGATTTGAGCGTAAATTGAGATAATCAGGCCTCGGTTAACGTCCCTGATGTACAGGTTAGGACGAATAATTTCTATCAGCTTTGTCGCGTTTGCTTTACTAAACTGTATCTGTTCTTGAAATTTAGAACTTCGTTCTTCGCAATAATTTCTATTCTTGGTAGATAACTATTTCTTCGTCGTCCTATTTCACGAATTCTACGCGCTACAGTTACATTCATCACTTCATTGTCGTCCATGTTGCAAAGCTAGGCCATCCTTAATCTACCCCTTGGAGGCGGACCAAAATTTGAACCGAACCAAAGTGTTTGGTCCCCAGACTGTCGCTAATCCCGTGATTTACAATATCGTGATTTGTAAATCTGGAAGGAGGCACTTCATCAGCGAACGTTTGAATATACTCTGTGTGAAAGCGCCTCGGTGATTCCCATGTATAATAACTTTTACACACAACAATACGTTGCTCCAAGGACAATTGCCTGTTCACGTTGATTGCCAGTGCAATACTGCCGAGAGTGCACACCGTTACCCTCCGTACACAACGGCAGTTGGAGGTGGAAGATTCCAGCGAGGTCGCGGGAGAGGCGAAACTCCATGTGCTCCGTTAGGTTTTCAATGAAGAATTCTGTATACAAGTATACAAAAATTATGAATTAATTAATTTGAAAACTAAAGGAAAAGAACAGCAGCTTTATATTAAATAGGGATATAGCCTATCCAAACCTATAGGCATTTAAAAAGTTTAAAGGATAAAGAGTAGACAACAAAGAATCACACCTCGCGCTCTCCAACCTCCTAGAGATCTATTTCGGCTAACACCTTCAAGAGCAAGGAGTGAAGTCAGGAAACTACAGAAGGATAAGTCGAAGGCAAAGACGCGTGGAAATCTGAAGCAAGTGCCTGAGAGTTCATTCCTGCTGCGCAGATCCGGTATCGACAGCGCTTTCCTCAGTTTTATTTATTTTTTATTTTTTTTTTTTTACTTTTTTTTTTTTTTTTTTTTTTTTTTTTTGAAATTTACGTCCTCCAACATTTAGTCATATCGGACGATGAATGAAACGGGTGAAATGATGCTCAATGCGTCCGGGGTCCATGGAGGTTAGAGTTACCCGACATTCGTCTTTCAGGATAAAGGAAAATCCCGGAAAAACTTATCCAGGTAACTCACCCTGACCGAGATTCAAACTCGGGACCTCTTGAACGTGAGGCGGACACTTACCTCAGTGATGACAGTGACCACACAACCTTGCTCAGCCCCGAGAACAGCATTTGCAATTAGGGAGCATCTACGCCACCACAAACTTAAAAGAAAGCCTGAAAAATAAGGAAATTGAACGATGTAGTATAAAAGTATGCACACAAGTAATCGTATAAGTGACGAGGAAAACCAGTAAAATACAACTCAGAGTACATAATAGACGGGATTAAAATCCGCAACACGAGTTACCATTGCAGCATCTCCCTCGGATTTTAAGAGGAGTTTTGAGACAATTAAATTGAAACAAAGGACAATGTTACAATTTTCTGTGTTTACAAATTCTGTTTATTATTAAGAAGTTTAAGCTTTAGAATTCATTATATTGGTTGATTAAAGATTTTAAGGAATATAAAATGAAACTTTAATACAAGAAAAGTAACCTCATTATAAGTAAATTCGCGCTAAAATTATTAATAGTCATTTATACTATAAGGGAGGTGGGTGTAATTTACCATCAGAGGACTCGTTTGCGCCCCAACGAAGTGAGGGCTAGCAATATTGGGTACGAGGATTGCTCATTCTACTTACCTCCCGAATTGCATATAAGATATTTTTCCATTCATGCTTATGTAGGTACCTTTCATTAGTTATTTGTGGTACATAATTTCAATTTTATATTGCACCTATCCATTTATATTACTCAATGAGTCGAATTGTTCCTTGACATTAATTTATTTTTATATAATATAAAATGTAAATGAATATAGAATTTAATAATTATAAAGCGTTTCTATTAATACTCTGTTTCAATTAGCTATTTATGCAATTCAGGAGGTACTCTCTCATATCTGTTATTGTTTTCCAAGTTACATTTGTTTTATTTATATTTAATTTTGTTTCAACTATCGGATATTTTTGGTAGAAATAAATGAGTATTTTCTGAATTGCGTAGAAATATTGTAAATGATTTCAGCTTCTACAACAAATTAAGTCCTTCATAGCAGGGAGATAAGTAAGGAGGTACGTAGGGAAGTAAGTTGACTTTCCCTGAGAGGCAATTTCTAATTACTCGTAAAGATAAAATATACGTAGTATATGCTTACCACTACATGAGTGGAAAACATATATTTACACTTCTAATATCTTGGCGGTGATGTAACATATAATGTAGATAATAATGTAAACAGAAACACGGCAAAATTTCCCAACCGTTCATGAAATAATTATACAAAGCTTTAAATGTACAGTTGACTAGAAATACGTCCAGCATTTTAATCAGCCATGGTAATAGTAGTTACAAAATCCGTAATGGTGAAATATAAACGTCAGATTCAAACAGCTGAATGTAATTTTTAACTTCAGTCAAAGGATATTACCAGAGAAGATTTTTTATGAGAACTGAAGAATTAAAAGTAGAATATAATAGAAAATGCTAAACAAAAGAGTACATTAGCAGTATAGTCCTAAAAGCATGAAGACACATGACAACAAACATAGGATTCAACAAGAAAAAGTAACAAGCGATTGTTTCTTTATCGATAATTGCCAACAAAGGTTAATCATTTTCGTTACTAATTAAAACGGTATAGTGGTAAGGTAATCTAAGGACCATTTGCCTTGTGCAGACTGTATATTCAGAGATGGAACTTTTAAAAGCTATCCAAAGCGCTCTACAGATTAACTTGCATGGAATGCTTAATAAATCTATGCACGACTCATTTTATCCTATTTCCTGACAACATAGGAAGAGTTACTAGAAATCAGTGCTAGTGGCACATAATCAGTGTTAGTGGTAAAGTCAACCTAGAGATTTTTAACTCGCTTGTGTATATAGATTTTGGATTATTTAGTCATCTTGCAGTAAAACAATTTTAAAAGATAAAAAATTGTAAGGACGTTGTTTTTATCTAGGACAGTATTAAGGGCATAATATATAGTCTCAAACTTGTGAAGGAAAACCGCAAACACTACTCTGGACTGTACTGATCTTTGGTTTACCTTTTTGGAACATCATCAGCATGAACCCAACCCTACATTTATAGACGTAATAATCACCGACGGGTTAATGCCTTCTCAGCCATAAGGCCAATGTACTGAACAGTTTTCAGAGTCCATCTGTAAACATATACACCTCAGGGTTCCAATTTTTCATCAACAGTATTGGCAGAATTTTCAGCAACTACAAGCACTACTAATGACTGCGAAACATTTCGTTCAAAACTGGATATCTATTTTATTCTGCTCATCCTATTTACTATTTTGAAGAAGTTTTAAAATAAATACAAAGAGAAATATGCATAAAACTACAATCCTAAGTCTGAAAAATATTAAGGAAATTGTTGTTTGTGTCAGGAAGTTAAAATAGTGTAACTAACAATTCAAATCATTCAGAGAGCTAGCGGTCGACTCAAAAACCAGGGCTGCAGCTGATATCAAGCTCCGAAGCAACCTCAGAATGGATGAACCCAAAGAAACCAAAGAAGCAACTAACGTATGACCCCAAAGGACGCCACAGTGGCAATTGAGTATTATGACTGTGCGTTGGTAGAATTAAAAGTCTTGTTTACCGAAATTTAAAATGCTCTTTATTGTAGTATACAGTAACTTTGTGCACCCGTTATAATGGCGTGACATACACAAACGCAGTCCTCAAAGTCGACTCGTTCTCAGCTGCACACGCAAACAAACAAAAGAATTCACTGCGACACAATTCAATAACCCCAACACACACTCACACAACTGCACAACTCCACTGCACAACTGCACAACTCCACTGCACAACTGCAACTCTGTAACTCTCTCCGCTCTAACACTTGTGGGCTTTTATACCTCCAGTCCTTTTCTAGAATGTAATCGATCATTCGATAACGATCGCGAAGCAGCGAGAGAAAGGCGAAACTATCTTCTCTTTCTCTATCGGCAAGCGTCCAGCGTACGCACCACTGTCTGTCTCTTTCCTGCCCACGCGTGACCGGTACTGGCTTGTCACAGCTCTAACGAAACAATGTGATCGGTGACAATATGATTCTATAAAGGACAGAGCACAGCCAACGATGGTGTCAAAAATGTAGGAAACGTAACGTACAAAAATGACCGTGGGACGCAATTATGTGTTTCCTGAAACTATATCAGATTTATTGAAAAATATGAAAAGAGTGAACTAGAAAATATAGCCTTAGGAAAATTTTGAAATTGAAAGATGGTGAAATTGAATGAGAGGTTTTAGTACCGATAGAATGATTAGAATGGTGCAACAGGAGGAGGTAAAGAAGGCGAGAAAAAGAGAAAGTAATGGTAAGAGAAGAGAAGACCAGTATAGTTGGGACCTTTTTCTATTGGGAGAAATGGCATCTTGGAGATACAGGGGTGACGTTGAAACCGAGCTGTAAAGTGTCGCTAATGGGAAAAAATATGGAAGAATGGACAGTGATACTATTAGAATGAGGAGAGAAAATAGATGTAGTTGTAAGTGCAATGTTTAGTGCATTGAAAATTGAACGAAAATGGAAAGAAATAGAGTAAACATTCATTATCAGCGGTTATTAAAACGAGAATAAAATTAAATAATTCTACTTAATATATTCTAATCAGTAACCCTTATACAAGCAGTAGGCTTTTAATAATGGCGATAATAACAATACACTGTAATATTAATCAATCATTTTTAGTATTCTAATAAAACAAATTACAATTTAACAATTCATTTAAACTGTGAGCCGGCCGCTCGCTACTTTGCCGGCCGGGCTCTCGAGGAAGTGCCCTACGTGGCACAAAAGCAACTTTATCACCTGTGACGGCCCTACACGCGGCTGTTTAGAAGGCTTTTGTGCCACGTAGGGCACTGCATAGATTAGTGCAGAATTGTTATTTACAGCCACAGGGCAGTAGCGAATCATTTGTAGATTACGTTGCACGAGTTAAGCTGTTTGCCCGAGTGCTTCATTTGACACATACCGAAAATCATGTATGTGACGTAATTTTTTCCGGTCTGGTACCTGAAGTTCGTCCGGCTTTGTTATATACTGAACGTCCTACGGACATTGCGGCATTAGATGCTATAATACCTCAGTTGACAGGATATAGGGCTGCGAATGAGGTGCGTTTTGTGGATGTTATGCGACCTCCGCCTACTATCCCTAGGTCCAAAAATATTTGGAACAATGTAGAGCCACGTCGGGGGCATGTTTCGGTGTGGATCCAGGTCACATCGAGATCGACGTGAGCGGCTCCGGCGGCATGTGGTGAGTGGTCTTTAACTACAATTGGTATAATTTTGTATAAATGTACTTCTTGTTTCTGGCCTGGTGCCTGTGGTCATAAATTTGTACTGGTGAGGGTTTAATTTCCGGGAGACTAAACTCCTGGTTAAGGAAGGGATAAAGATATATGCTTATATCAGCCTATATGTCATGATAGTATAAATTAAATAATTCTTATAGCAGTTCCACAAATTTTTAATTAGGCATTTCTGAAAGGAGCACTCCCTCACATAGTGTTTGGTGCTGCCGCATACCTTTCCTAATTTTTCTCCATCGGGAACTCGTTATCTACCTGTTTCCCTGTTTAATAGTGTGACTTTGTGGGTTCGTGGAATAAAAAGTCCAATTACACCACTCAACAATGTTCTTTATTTCTACCGACTTACAGTTTAACACTTGCCAATTACACCAAATTACTTGCTGCATACAATTACAATTTACCAGTTCGTCCGTTACAACTTCACTGTACTCGCGATTACATAAACTCCGATACTCATATACAGTTGCGCACAGTCCCGTTGCACAACCCTTTCGTTCATTAACACGTCACTGACTAACTCTTACACCAAGAACTGCGACTGTCTTCTCGCTCACACTCACTAACCAACTGATTGACCAACACAACCAACAACTCAACTCACTAACTGTCTGTAACCCTCTTTATATCGGAATATCGCCGCTTTCTAGTGACCAGGAGAATGTTCTCGTAACCGAAAGATCGGGAAACAGGGTTAGAGAAAACAGGCGACCAGTCATGTTTTTCCCCTAACCACAAGTCTGTCACCGCCACAAGACAAACGAGGGAGAGGTGTGGCTAACCGAGCCTCCCCCCTGCATTCCGTTCCCAGCTGGTTACAGGGTGTTTCATCGCTCCCCGTTACACTGCTCCCTTCTCAAAGCTGTTCGCCCTCGAACAGCCCCATCGTAGCGTGCGAGGCGGTCCAGGTGTACCACCAGCATCTGCTCGGAGTCTCAGCCAGAAGTAGCGCTGCCGTAGTTTGTGAATCATTCGGTTCGCTCCCAGGTGTCCTCCTGAAGTACCGGCGTGCACTTCCTCCAAGATTTCCGGGACCTTGCTCCGGGGAAGTACTAACTGTCTTCTCCGCGCCTTCCCATCGGGTGACTCCCATACCCGGAGCAGCACGCCCACTCTGGTCTTCAACGAGTCCCGTTGGGCCCAGTGCGACTTGTAGGTGGCGCTCCTCGGTGCGATGTCCTCCCAGGTCGGTCTCGTCCCTGCGTCCACTTCCCTCAAGAGTGGCCCCAAGTCTGCGTCCGCCAGCTGCTCCCTCCTCAGGCCTGCGCTATCCCAGCCTTCAGCAGGCACTGCCACAACTACTCGGACTGCTGCGGCACGCTCCTCCTCTTCCACTCTTGTGCGCTCGTGGCCGTCCTGGATCTGCGATAGGACACCTCCAATGCAATGGTCACTAGCGTCGGTGTCCACAATGAAGGCGCCACCCGGTTGCGGGGAACCCAAAGTTGGAGCACTGCACAGGGTCTCCTTCGGGTGCTGGAAAGTGTCTTCGGCGTCCTCCGTCCACACATAAGGCCGGTTTTCCTCCGTCAGGCGGGTGAGGGGTTTTGCGATGTTGTCGGCCCTCACGCCGGCCAAACGTTCCTCAAACTTTGCGGCGAGAGCCTCGTTCGCCGCCCTCATTTCCGTGGCCAGGCTGCCGTTCGCCGCTCTCATTTCTGTGGTTAACTCGGCCTTCATTTCTCCCATCTTCTCGGTGATGTCGTTGTCCGTCTTCATTTGTTTCAGTTCCGCGGTGATGTTGTCGTTGGCCGTCTTCATTTGTTTCAGTTCCGCGGTGATGTCGTTGGCCGTCTTCACTTGTTTCAATTCTGCGGTGATGTTGTTACTTGCCGCTTCTATTTTTGCAGCGAGGTTTTCACTTGCCATCTTCATTTCCGAGATTAGTTCGGCCTTTATTTCCATCATCTTCTCCAAAAATTTTTCCAATGCCGCGTCCATGGTTGTAATGTTCGGTGATGTTATCTTCCCGCTTCCTGACACCAGTGTGACTTTTGTTATCCCACTTCTTGACACCAGTGTGACTTTGTGGGTTCGTGGAATAAAAAGTCCAATTACACCACTCAACAATGTTCTTTATTTCTACCGACTTACAGTTTAACACTTGCCAATTACACCAAATTACTTGCTGCATACAATTACAATTTACCAGTTCGTCCGTTACAACTTCACTGTACTCGCGATTACATAAACTCCGATACTCATATACAGTTGCGCACAGTCCCGTTGCACAACCCTTTCGTTCATTAACACGTCACTGACTAACTCTTACACCAAGAACTGCGACTGTCTTCTCGCTCACACTCACTAACCAACTGATTGACCAACACAACCAACAACTCAACTCACTAACTGTCTGTAACCCTCTTTATATCGGAATATCGCCGCTTTCTAGTGACCAGGAGAATGTTCTCGTAACCGAAAGATCGGGAAACAGGGTTAGAGAAAACAGGCGACCAGTCATGTTTTTCCCCTAACCACAAGTCTGTCACCGCCACAAGACAAACGAGGGAGAGGTGTGGCTAACCGAGCCTCCCCCCTGCATTCCGTTCCCAGCTGGTTACAGGGTGTTTCATCGCTCCCCGTTACAATAGTTTAAGTTTGCTCCTTTACCTCTGATAAGGATCGGCGCAACTAAAATTATAGCGGAGGAATAAAAAGGTGGAAGAGGAGGAGAATGCAAAGAAACGTCGGCGGGATCTAAAACTGTCTGATGGATGATATTTTGAGAAGGAAGGGCACATGCCTGAATCACACGTTGAAAAAGAAGATGGAGAAAAAACACGGAAATCTCAAATCAGAAAAGGAAGGCTTAAATGTTTCATTCTTGCAGCAGAAGCAAAAAGAGGAAGAGCTAATGTTACGTGCTTCACGCCTTAATATTTCGCAAAATGAGGGTGTGACTACAGCTTGCTGGAGCAATGTTGCCTCTCCTAAGATCCCGATATAGGCCCGAGAGGCATAAAATACAGGTCTAACGTATTCCAAACAAACAGACTCCCGAGTTTCTGAGAGAGGCTCCGCAGAGTGGTAATGTATTAATTCCACCCCATGCAACCGCTTCCCTTGATCCTCTTTGGCAAAGCGCCGGTCTTGCTGGGGTTTGATGCGTAGTAATGGGCTGCATCATATGATCATTATCTCAGTCTATCATATGCCGCTTTCTCCATACGCCTCTCACTTAGCCACAAGATGTTCTGTAAAATGGAAACCTGCCAGGCAGGTTACAAATATTATTTTAAACTTTACCAGTGTGTCTACTTCGCAAGAAAATGTTCGCAGAATGTACGGAATTATTACTGTTCGCAGAATCATGAGGCGTGATCATTGTCCTGGAAGTATAAACAAATGAGCAGTCGGCTTGCAATTTTCCAATTATGTGAATCCCTCAACCCTAATGACAGAAGTTTGTTTAGATATAAATGAAGCTGAAGTAACAGCCTGATTTAAGTAGCCAATCATGTAAGTTGCAAAATAACAAAAAATAAAAAAATATAATGTAGGTGTAGTTTTATCATTTGGAGCAATTTTGAGCGTAATAACTGGTGATGGCATCTCGATACTTGCGATACCTCGATACCCATGATAGTATGGACATCGAACAGTACTTCAGAAAATTTGCTCGGTATTCTTTTGATTCATAACATTTTTATTTTATTTTAAAGTTACAAAATAGTATTGGCCTGAGTGGAACATTGGAAAGCCCCATAAATGGTCTGGAATGATATAGCTGCACGGTTACATTATACAAATTGTCAAATTCAGTGCCAGTTACCAGTTCCTGCTGCATATCAGACGACAATTTGTCACCTCTTTCTAGTGCACATGATTATTGGAAAATAAATTCAAAGTTTACAGACCTTAAAAAGAATTAGTCACTAATCACACTTGGTCCGGACCAACTTGCCTCTTCTGGTGGACTAACGGTGGACCATCGATTTTCTTATTCATAAACCGGGATTAGCGATAGTCCGGGGAACAAACACGTTGGTCCGGCTCAAATTTTGACACCCTATCTTTGCAACATGGACGACAATGAAGTGATAAATGTAGCTGGGGTACGTAGAATTCGTGAAGTCAGACGACGTAGGTAAACTTATCTACCAAAACATAAATTATTGTGAAGTACGATGACTAAATTCAAAAGCAGATACAGGTTTACTAAAGCAAACGCCAGAAAGCTGATAGAAATGATTTGTCCTAACCTGTACGTCAGGGAGGATAACCGACACCTGAGTATCAATTGACACTCAAATCCTAACAGTACTTTGGCATTAGGCAAGAGGAGGATATCAAGACAACACTACTAACCTGCACGATATTAGTCAGGTATCAGTAAGCCGCATTATCAGCAAACTCGTTATAAATTTCCCTCCATTCCTTCTCTCTCACATTTGTATTCGTCGGCACGGATTTATTTCCTATAATATTCATTATTCTTTGTGCTACAAAAAACATTGTCTTCCTCTGACCAATTGATATCATGCTTTCTCATATTATCCATATTCATAGTACACCAAACTTTTTAACGGAACCTCAAACAGCAGCAGCAACCGTTAGAATGATTAAGAAAGATCTGTGAAACTACCACAGAGATTTATAAATGTGTAGGCACACTGATCTTTTTACCACTCTATGGGACTCGCGCATGCGCAGAAGAACCTTTCTATGTCATGTAACATTTCTCCGTGCTGCTCCACGGCTTTATTTGGTCCAAGGTTTTTTATCGTCTATGAATACCAAAAGGTTAGACCGCCTTAGTTAGACTGGAAATAGTTATTCTGTGATAGTCTAGACCAAAGTGATAACTATGAATACTGATTTTATTCACATTGCACTGTCCTCACAACATTCTATTGTGTATTGAAACTAGAAATAGAAATAACGGCATCGTAACGGTATCGTATAAAATATCTTGCACCGGTATCGAGAATCGAGTATTAACAAAAACTAGTACCGACCCTTCCCTAGTGGGATTGGGATTCCATTGCGGAGGGGATTTGGTACTTAGACCAACATGCTGGGCCCATTGTTGGCATGCCCCCAAGTGGGGGCACCCCCGGGAGGAAGGATGAGGCGAAGGAGACAGACGGCTGACCCAAAGAGCCACGACAGTTCAGAGGGCAGGGACCATAAGGTTTACTGGGATGGAGACCTTCCTCGACAGGCCAGGACTACGAACTCGCTCCCCTACAGCGTTACGGTACGAGCCCAGCAGCCGAGCCCTAATGGTCCCGGCTCCGAGCTCCACAGGTCCCGGCTGGCGGTCCCGAAGTGGTCCCAGCAGAGGAGCGGAGACCGGCAACCGACCTACTGGAGGAGGAAATAGTCTTCCTCAAAGCATATAATCCTGCAATGCACCGCCGAGACACCCGCCGACACTGCAACCCTGAAAGAGACCACCAGATGAGAGATGATATGAAATGATAATGGAGATGAAATGGAGGTACAGTAAATTCGGGGAATGTAATTAACCTACCCAGCATTTGCCTAGCGACCCGGGAAAGCCACCGAAAAACCCATGGGTCAGGTAGGTCGGTCACGGGAATCGAACCCGGGCCTCCCGAATGCGAGCCACAGACGAAACCGCCTGAGCCATCCCTCTCGGTGACCCTTCCCAAGTAATATCATAATATAGGACTTTCAAAGACACCGAAATGTTGTAAGCAATATAAATCTTATAACTTTAAATATTGGATAAAATAAAAAAATGTTGTGTAAGCAATGGGATTAAGGAATTTAATCTGAATTTTGAGGAAACAGGTTGTGTTGCTGATAATCAGAAATCTGGAGTCTCAGGGTAATCAATAATGTCACTATTGCTGAGGTGCTTCATGCAAATAATGAAGTAGGCAGAAATAATAATTGTGGAATTAGTAACGCTACACAGGTGTTGAGGTACCTTCAAATGAACAATAGCAGTTTGGAGAATTCTAAGAAGACAACTTTGCCTGTAACCATATAAACTGAAATTAACGTTTGCACTCAGAGAAATGACAAGCGGCGACAGGTGAATCGCTTTTATTTGTGCTAGCAGAAATTCAAATTAATAATAATTGTTTGGACAGCTGCTTTTGTACAGACGATTCACAGTTTTTCTTAACAATGGTGTTAACACAGATAATCGCAAAATTTGGTCACAAAAATGGCTCAGCATTTATTTCAAGAGGGTGCTCATAATTCAAAAGCTACTTTACTTTGTCACAATTCATTGTTGGTTCTTATTTCTTCGAATCAGACAATTGTAAGAGCCACACTGTTACTGTAAATGGCGAGTGTTACTATGAGATGCTACAGAGCTTCCGCCATTCCTAGAGTGAGGAATGATATGATAAAAAATACTATCTTCAAGCAAGATAACCATCCAGCCCACATGTAACACTTGAAAAATAATTAATTAACCCTATCTTTAGCGATCATGTCATCAGAGCACACTTTCAAAAAAAAAGTGGCTACCGCGATCTCCAGATCTCAGACCAACAACCTTTTGGATGTGGAGTTACCTAAAAGATGAACTTTTCTAAAAACATTCAAAATGACGAATGATGCTCTCTTGCAAGAAATTCTTAATACTCCAATGCGACGTATGGAGTCACAGAAATAATTCCACATGTTGAAAAAGAGAACAGAAAATATTTTCCCAGTGAGTTATAAAACCCTATTCTTACCCTGTGTGTGCCTTCTTTTCTCCATCCTTTCTAAATTTTGAAGTGACTACATAGAAAACTTTGCTAATCTGTGTTAAATATGGTGTATTTATATCAAATATTATGCTTTAATTTAGCTTGTAACATAATGAAATTATACAATAAATAAATGATTCAATATGTATTATGTGGTATTTTATTTAACAGAAAACTGGTTGTGTTGCACTCATATGTACAAACTATTCTTAAAAGCACATATTGTGATACCTAAGACATTTCATGATGATCAAGATAAGCGTGTACAGAATTTTCCTATGGCTTTCTTTTGGGGGGAGCGGAATAAGGCAGTACAGCAGGATTAATGTGCCAATAAAATCTTTAAATGATAGTAATCTTAGATTTTGTTATCTTCACATAACCAATTAGTTAGAAAAACGAATAACATTTTCTGATTTGAGAACGTAAGCATATGAAAATTTAAATCAAAGAACACTATGTTTGACATAAATTCAGTGTTTTCAAGAGAACTAATTCTTTTTTGCAGTAAGATTTTGTCTATCTCCTACGGTTTACCAGTCATTTAGAATAAAGAGGACTTTAGACGGTATTCTCAGAAAATTCAAGATGTACATTTCATTTATTCTGAAAACATATTAAACGTATCATGATATTTTTAACAAAACTGAAGTATCTTTTTAAAATCTCAGAATGTGCACGAATATTTCTATGTAGACATAATTGTTCTTGGTGAGGCTTTCCTGTACATCTTAATGCGATTCTTGGAAGATACTGTATTTAAACACCACGTTTGTCATTTGACCTCTTTTCATTTTTTGGGGTAAGCTATTGTCAGGGCGACGTACATAAACACACATACACGTACACATACACACATACACTCAGATGGCCACACACATACACAGAGAATCTTCGCCCGCCTTGGTAGCGTGGTGGTAGCATGTCTGCCTCACGTTCAAGAAGTCCCGAGTTCGAATCTCGGTCAGGGCGAGTTATCTGGATGAGGTTTTTCCGGGGTTTCCCCTTATCCTTAAAGACGAATGTCGGGTAACTCTAAGCTCTATGGACCCTGGGCTCATTTGAGCAGCATTTCACCCATTTCATTCATCGTCCGATATGACAACGTAGGAGGACGTAAATTACAATAATTAAAAAAACAGAATCTTATCTATAAATGTGAATTACTTTTAATCAAATGAATCTCGAAACGATTATTTCCACTGAAATCTCGGCGATGAATATTTTTGTACAATACATTTATTTCTCCAATTACTCCAATAAACCAGTAAGAGCGCCCTGTAATATTTAAAAATACTAGAATGTCAAGCATAAAACGAAATTATAAATAGAGTTGCTTTACTTTTGCCCTTACCAACAGTAAGCAAATAAAATGATACATTCCACCCAAAAATATGATACTGAGATATGTGTCTGTCTGCTTTTATAATGCAAGTTCCATCGTTCCTTCCAGGAGCTTCTATCAAGCTGCTAATAGAGCAAAAAAGAATAGTCAGTTGGCGTTAGGAGTTGGGCCATCAACAGCTGCTGCACATATTAAGCTTATTAGCTGGAACGTCCTCAAAGTTCTGGCATATTGTCCTGGCTCTTCCAGGATCACGCATCCCTGCGGTGGGTACAACAGCATTTGAAAGGAGTAAGGAGTGTTTTCCCATGTCATCCTCTGTACATAACGAGGTTAATCTGTTGTCTTTTGCTTTATTTCTTCACCTTCAATTTTTAGCACATTGTGTACAATTACTTTTGTCCAGTTTTGTATAGTCTGCAATATTCGGGCAACTTCTATTTCTCTTTCATTACTTCTCAGTATGGAAGTTTCCATATGTTAAATACCATAGTTTTGTAGAAGTTTGTGTATCTTCCTCATCATTTCAGCGGTAGTATCAAATGTTATGTAAATGTAGGAAATAATACTAGTTGAATTAAGCTAATTGTTCAAATGTCAGTGAGAAATGGAAAGGTGAGATATTTTATATAAACAAAATATGACGAAACTTTATTTGTACTCTGCATAGTGGCTCTTTAAGAGTAAAATCTCCAAAACCATCAAACCCAGTTCGATAATTCATTCATAACTGAAAATCACTGGAAACGGAATTCCAGTGTAATCCCTGAATGACAAACATTAAAAATATATTTACAAATCCTCTTTAATACAAATATAAGGCAATAGAGTCTCGTGTATCATGCTTGCTAAACTATATTGTTCGCATTTGGGAGTCGTGGGTTCCATTCTTGTCGACTTCCCATTGTGATAGAGTTTTCATGGTTTTTCCTGCTTGAATCCTAGAGTGATTTCTATGTTACTAGGATTTACCACGATTTTCTTTCCATCGTTCCCACTTCATTCCGTTGTTTGTAATATTTCATTTGTCTCATGATGTATGGTGGTGACGGAGAGCATTCGTGGATACTTCCTCAAAGAAAGGAGTGCTTCCCGTAGTCACTTACAGGGTTGCTTACTCGACTGATTGCCCTCTTCCATTTAGGTAACTGCAGTAGTGAAGGGGTCTTGGAGCTAGAAATGTTAAATACTTTTGGACATCTGTAACCTAACTGCCTGCTCCCTGTAGCCTCCTAGAGTTTCTCCACTTCACCCCTTATAGCAGAGTAGTGGAGCCATAAAACG
The DNA here is from genome assembly GCA_030765055.1 of Mantis religiosa. Lineage (NCBI taxonomy): Eukaryota > Metazoa > Arthropoda > Insecta > Mantodea > Mantidae > Mantis > Mantis religiosa. Next base: position 6,922,775 of record JAUKNK010000320.1, on the reverse strand, counting down.
AGTAGTGCATCTAAATAGATGACAGTGCTCTTAGTGTCCTCCTCCGAAGTATATGTATATGTATCTTTGTGACTGTAAAGAGCGTGCTTGCAGCAAACGTTTTGTCCTTTGAGAATGCCATAGATAAGCAAGGGCGCGCGCGCACACGCACACACGCACACTACTCTATGTCATTCCTCCCACCACCGGTTATCCTTGTGAGAGTGGTTCCCCCTCAGTGGCCTGTCAACACTCATAACTAGAGCTAGGAAGTTCGTACCGATTTCCTTGAGCAGTGTAACAGAGGCAGGGCTATACAACGCAGCGCTAGTAGCAAGAGCAAGTAGAATGCAACTTATTACTGCAAAACAGGTGTAACTGCATGACACAGAGCACGTTGGAAGGAAGGAAGACATCCGAATAACATATTTGTTGTGCTTCAAAGATGAGCAACTAAATTTGCTGTACCACCATTGTATGTTTCCTAGAAGTGTACTTATTCATGTCTTCATTTACTTCAGTATTTACATTTACATTTCAGTGGGCTACTTCAGTAAACATGGGAAAAAGAGAAGCCAGATCAAGCTGAAATCATTAACGAATTTGCAACAGATTATCAATCAACTAAATCTTGTTTTACGGATCATAGAATGAGTTTCATTTGAAAGGCTTCAAAGGTACATTGGTTTTAGTAATATGTCTGCAAATGAGTAAATTTATAGTAAAATTCCTGCTTTGGCATTTTGTCTAGTAAGAGTCTTCAGATATTTAAGAAATTATTTTTTATTTGCATATGATTTTACATCCGATCAGGAAATGTTACAATCCGCGTTATAATTGCTTGGGTGTTGCCACAATGCACCTATTTAAATTATGAGATCAGCCAGAGACAAACCCGTATGTACTATATAAGAATTTTTTATGTTGTACACAATGATGTAAATAGATGTGCTTTTACGAATATCTCATAAGTATTTTTTCTCTGGACAACCGGTTTCAATGTCTCTCCGCGGTGCGCCTTATGGATGCCGGGAGAAGGTCGGTCGCAACCTGTATAGGGAACGGCGAGCGGTACGAACTTCATAGCGGTGGTCATAACTGTCGGTACTGGGCCTCTGATAATCCACATCGGTATCACCGGAAAATTGGAGTTTGGTGTGCTATTAGCGTTAGACACATAATCGGTCCAATATTGTACTAACAGACTGTAAATGCAGAGAGATACCGAAATGAAATTTTGACCCTGTTGTACCATGAACTTGCAGAAGAGAAATCATATAGGTGGTGTCAACAAGATTCAGTTACTACCCATACAGTAGAGGAGTCCATGAATAAAATTAGGAAGTGTTTGAAGATGGACTGATTAGTGCTGATGTATGGCCTTCTCGCTCACCACATCCAACATGATTTTTAACTGTGATGTAACCTGAAAGACAAGGTTTGCAAGACAAATCCTCATACATTTGAAGCACTAAAACAGAACTTTAGAAATGAAATGTACTTATAAATGGAAGTGCCCAAATCATAAGACACTTGGATATTTCCGTTGTCATTTGTGCACTTACGGAAAGTTGACGTCTCCTGGTTTGGAGAGGGGAGACCAATATCTACAACTACTGATATAAAGGAAGAGATTCTATCAACCTGAACATTCGCATTGCAAAATGTTAATGTTTCTCTCGCAACTTATCACATGCCACTCGTATGGGTCTTGTTATTTGTGGAGTAGGTGAGAGTTCATGTTCGAGTGTTTCCTCCAGCAGTATGATGCAAGTGGGAACCTTCCTACACATGAAGCACAGTTCGCACAAGAAAGTATTACTGATTTACAAATTAGCATTTTATGGCTCATCAAAACGCACATGCAACTGTTACATCTCATCTATAGGAATGTTTCACTCTCAACTTGTGGACTGGTAACATTATAGTTTGTATTTGTAAATAGACTTAGGGGGTAAGCTTACATAAAGTTCCTGAAAAACATAATACTTCATGTGTATGAAGACATTCTACAACAAACTCACTTGCATGGGCTCCTGCACATTTCAGTCTTACCTCTCGTTTGTGTTTGGATAGAACGTTTCTCATCGATGGAGGGGTAGAAATGGTCCAATTGCTTGGTTACCACACATTTTATCTAAACCCTGTCACTTATAGGGTCATTTATAAGCATTGGTCTCCGGTGCCTAATTTGGCGTACCTTCATAATTGAATTCATAGCAAACTATGATGAAATACGCGATAATTCTGAAATTTGGGAAAGCATTCGCGTGGCCAGGACACGTTTAGTGAGGTTGATATTCAAGTAGTAGATGAACACTTTGTAGGTCTTCTGTAAAGAAATATAACTATCGCTTACAAGTTCCAATGAATATGTTTTGAGGGCCATAACTCATAAATTAAGCATTTTCGGACACATGTAATTGAGTTTTGCTATGTTCTACATACTTTTGTAGAGTGCTTAATTGAAATTATGCCAAGTTTTAAACGTCCCGTATACTTTATCTGTGACATGACATGGAGTGGAAAATTGCTGCTACTTCACATAAATTGCGTTTAAAGGTAAGAAAATCTTTTTCCAAGAATTTTATATGGATGGTTAGAACTTTGCAACTGAGAAAGCAAAAGACAGCGAAACAAAAACCAGTATAATCTGCTTAGAGCAGCAGCATATTGTGTATGCGATATATATTTCAATAAAGCTTATGTTTTCCAGTGTCTCCTTTGCAATAATTGAATTCAAAAACAGGCTTGCTAAGTAATTACGTAAAAGGAGAAAATTCCGACCGCTGTAATTTCAGCAATTAGTCAACAGATATTTCATGATTAACAACTGAGCATATTATTTTCCTTAATGGATGCAGACTGTGTGCATTTATAACGTATTTCTTTAATTTTGCTTCCTAGGAATGGGGAGAAATCCTCTATTCTTCGGCTAATTCACCAATATTTACTCGCATGTGTTAGGAGTTTCTATACTATATGAAAACGAGTTTGAACGTCGCATTACTAAATGATTAAGGGATCAAAAAGAGCGTACAAAAGTAAAGCTATTATGCTTATTTTATCTATAGCACGTTGTCTTCTCTCTTTTGATATGGTTTTCTACCATTTACTGCGGTTGGAGTTTACCTATCGCATCCTTTCAAAACTAATGCATTACATCTGCATTCTTAAACAAGTAATACAACCTCATTACCAGGGCAAGAACCTTAGACACCGAACCTAATAAGTTTGCTACGCCGAGACCATAGAATTAGGTTTGTTTACAAAGAAATAAGGGTGAGAGAAGCACGCTACACCTGATTCAGACCTTGGGTACGTAGTTGACAACAAACAGAAACTCTTGATTAAGCGCGTATTTTTTAATAACGTGAGAAACTCCCTAAGCTAATTCATTCTCTTTTGTGAACAGATACACAGGCCTATTGATATAGCATTGTTTAAATTTTAATTATAGTCACTAATTGCATTGCAATGTACAACTACGTATATTCGTAAATTCTCAAATTTGAAACTTATTCTATTGTCTGACAAAATATTTTTGTATTGAAAGAATGTTCTTTCTACATCGCATGATGTGATTGAAGCAGACTTTAAACAGTTTATATTTGAATCTGTGTTGCTATTTAAACAATTTCGCACTTCTACAGTTTCGAATATGATGGATTGTTTTTAAGAACAAGTTGAAGTTTTTGTTTAACACAATTACTGTTAGTATCAGGGACTTCGTTTATTTGTTCACAATTTTTTTCCACCGCCCCTAAAACAGCACACATTTCAATGTTTTAAGTCTCACCTCAGACGCTCTCTCGGAACGTGACTGTACATCAAGATAGCAATGGATCGCGAGGTCCCATAAGTCAGTGTCTGGCAACCTGCAGGCGTCTCGTTCCAGTGTTTTGGTGTTTAAAGTTCCTGCCCTGCTCATTATACATCGCTTCAGGTTGGTTCTAAATTCATTTTTCCAAAATAGTTTATTCTCATTGAGTTAAGACCTCAAAGAAACAATGTGGTCTATTTGAATTCCTTTCTTAAGGTGTGATTCCTTAGCAGCGTGGCGTCCAAACGTCTCAGCCACGAACGCCACTCCTGATGATCACTTAAAAAGCGTGGCGATAGATCAGCGTAGCAGTACTTACGTAGAAATTATAAGAAAAGGTGTCATCAGTGGAGGTCCTATTTTGCTATACCTAACTCAAGAAAATGTTGAAAGAAGGAAAGATAATCCACTTTTCGATGAGAGGTATTAAAGGTTTTAGCACCATGTTGACACATTACACCATGAACAGAGCTCAGCGTTCAAGATCAGCAAACATTTACCCTCTAGGAGGCTGGAAAAAATGTATTTATATGAAATCAGCATTACTTGAAAATACTGAGTTGTAACCTAATTCTTTCATTTGAATACGGTAGCTTTAAAGTAGGTCGCTAGTTGAAATTCCGTTCTCTTTTGAAAATCGTAAAGGAAAACATAGGGCGTTGTTATATTCGCCACTTTCTCTATTCATTTTTCTACGTTCTTAGGAATGGTATTCCACCTGCTTTTTCACACAGATAAACATTCATCTTGCATTCATATTTAGATATTTCCTTTTAGAAACAGCAGGTAAAATAAATCATACTTTTATAATGCAGGAAAACTTGAAATTCCATGCTCTTTTTGACAAAAGAATAAGTATACACAATAACGACTTTCCATATCAGAAAAGTATTTGAAAATACAAAGAAACTTCAAGGAATATAACTTCATACACACGTGCACCACACAATGTAATTTTTAAAATAAAATCTAAATTTTGTCTGTTTCTTACGGTGTATAAATTGTGCAAAAGTCATTCAGAATGAAGAGGCCTCCAAAGACTATCCGGAATATACTCAGGACTATACGTTTTATTAGTCACTTTAAGAGAGTGTAAACTAGCTTGCGCAACATTTTGCTCCATAGGTAAATGTAACACTAGTTGAAACTTGACAGGCTATCTTTGTCATGTGGTTCATGAACTCTTCCATTTCGCTCAATGCCACAGTTACCTGTACCCAGATCGAATCTTCATTCTGTTTGGTTAGGCGCTGGCCCAAGATCGCAGATTCAAAGCCGACTGAGACACACATCATCCCAAAGTACATGAAGACTACACACCTTTCCCAGAACAAGATAATTGTCATTGAGAGATTCAGAAATCCATAAAATTAGCCAATGCTTCATAAAAATTTGAATGAATATAAGCGGATTTATATATTCAGCAGTAAAATCACGGGGCTTTTTAGTATTATAGAGAGCTGGAGAAATACAGGCCTAACCCATTATCTCTTTCTCCCAAAATTCCATTTTCTCCATATAAGGAGATCTTTATGCAGCGCTGGTAAAGCTTTCTTCTCGCAGAGTATAATCCGCTAGGCCCTGGTGCATTGTATGCGTTAATTCGTTAAAACGTAGAAAGCAACTAATTATAATGCAACTAACACTCTCCCAACTCACATTAATGCTCACACTGTTGTGGATATTTATTTTGTAATGTGTTTGCATCTACAGAGAGGGAAATCAGAGCACTATGTATATCGTTTAATACCATAAAATAGAGCAAAATAGAGATGTGGCTGTTATTTCATGTTTCTAAATTTTAAAAATTTATTTGGAATTGTTATGAAAAGATTAATTTCTACGGAAATGAAAGTGTTAAATTAGGGTGGACACGAGAGGCAATGTGAGTGAAATATTATATAACATTGTCGTTATTCGGAACTGTAAGATTGTGATTACGTAATGTGGTGACATGGACCAGTAAAAATCAAGTTATTTAGTTGCTATAGCAGCGTAAAAAGAAGGAAAAATGAGCTTAACTGGAATTAGCGTTCTTCTGCATAAGTACTCCGTAGGAGAAAGACGTGCATTTGTGTTTCTCCGAGCGTGTGCAGAAACAATTTTGTGCGTGTGCATTTAACATGCATTAGATAGCCTGAGAGTAAGCGAGGAATAGTTCATTTATACAACAATCAACGTTTGTTGAAGGACAGAATTTCACAAAATTTAAATTTGTATTAAAATTCGGTAAATGTTTGGAAGATTTAAATATACAACTTTGAAAAGAGAATGAACAAATGTTCCTTATAGCAACAATAATAGTCTTTCTTGTACGCCGCGACCACGTCCAGAGGTAAGATCTTTCTTCAATGATGCTGCCGAGGAACCTACAGGATTAGACTACAAGTTATTCACAAAGGTGAGAAATAAATCACCACAACATCAATAATTCCATTTGTAATACATATTACGTTTCAAAATGATCGCCACAACGTGGGGCTCATAGAAGATAATCAGCCCATCATCCATCTATTTTGCCACACAATAACCCGAAGCAGAGAACTATTAAGGAAGTGAGGCTATGAAATACAACATTTAACAAACATCGAAATATTGTCACCCAATTAGCGTAAGGTACGACCGGCCACAGCTGGAAGGGACCAAGGCAGCCGAGCCACGCCCCCCGCCCATTAATCTGTCACTAACTGAGGGGTGATTAGCGAAATGTCACTTGTCCCTCGACGTTTCTCTCCCCTTCTTCTGTCCTCTGGAACGTTCGGGTGATTCGCGGAAAACCAGAGACTTCTAGAATAACAGGATATTCCTATAAAAGGGGCTTCAATTAGGAGTCAGTCAGTTAGTCAGTGCTTGACGTGCTAGTGAAGTAGCGCTGTGTTAGTGGAAGAGAAGATTGTGCAACGGAAGAATTTACGTAATTGTGTACGTGCATCGGAACAGTAACGGATGAACTGGTGAATCGTAATTGTGTGCATTACGTAATTTTGTGTAATTGGCAGTGTTTAACTGTAAGTCGGTGGAAATAAAGAACATTTTTGAGTGGTGAAATTGGACTTTTCATTTCACGAACCCACAAAGTAATAATATTCTCTACGCAAAAGCTATTTCCTGTTGGTTTACAAATTAATTTAAAGCAGTTTTATTTCTGATTTTCTCATTTTGCTATTGCTGGACAACATTTTTAGATCAAAACACAAGTTTTGAACATTTTATAGTCAAATTTCGTGACTAGAGGTGCGGTGTTGCTTATGCAAATGTTCATTATTATCTTGAAGGCTAAGCCTCGGAACGTTAAATGACATCTCCATAATTTAGCTGGTTTTTCTGATTTAACCTTTTACACAGCTAGCTAAAACATATATCTTTATATGATCTATATGTGTCTCTCTCGATCACACAGTTACTTATAAAAGTTCAAATTGTGAACAAAATGTTTATTTTCAACAAACTTCTAGTTTAAGCATTCAGTTTATTTTAAGATTTAATTTACGTCTTAAACTTTCTTGGGCTCCACTGCACTTTGTACTGTTGATCTTCACCAGATATTTATTTTTAGATTATTTTTAATTTGGAGACATTCCATTGAGCTGCTGAATGTCTGTCTTTCATGGGAGCGATAAAGTGCTTTGCCTAGATGACAATTTTTTTATTTCCTTATCATAGTGTCATGGCAACAGGCATAAAAGTTTCGGCACAAATAAGGAAACAGTCGGCGGATAAAGTTTCTTGGTAATAATGAGCCTTGCTAAGCAGTTAATGATAGCGCGGCTATTGTAAACAAGCGCCGGCAAGCAAGATAACTGAGGTAAAGGACTCGCCGGCATAGATTAAGTTACGCTTCTAGAATGTGATAGAATATTTGGTTTCTTTATTCTTCCGGAAATTTCTGGACTGATAGAGATTGTTCGGGTTGTAGAGCAATCTAGAATTACGAAGTAGGTATTTAAGGACGTGACGGCTCGCAAAGTTAGTTGTAAAAACAGAGTAAGCAGAGAACAGCTGAGAGTGTTGATGAAAAGACAGTTGTGTAACAAGAGTGTTGTTGTAGCGAGAGCTAATGTAAACAGCTGTCACGGTTTGTTATTGTCATCGACCTTGGAAGATTGTGTTATGTGATGTAAAGTTACGTGAGAAGTGAGAAGTGTATCTCTACGGAAATAAGGAATACTTTTTAATTTCTGCAACTCGGTCTTTTAATTCTACCAACCCACAAAGTCACAATATGTAAGATACCCCTGAATGAACACATGAAATTACTACTTTGACAATTACTCAATAACTATTAAGGAGAGTGTAACAGCGCATTCACGCTGCTATAACTTGCTATAGTAGGCATTTATTACTGTTTTCATATAAAAAGAGCACTTCTATTGTAGAAGGTTACACTCTCTAGTCAGACAATTCCTAGCTTCTTGCTAACGTGCAATTATCTGCTAAATATCAACCTGCTATTCTTTATTTGCAGATGTTTTTCCCTTCATTTCCATTGTCAAACATTCCAGAGAGGTGGAGCAATTAACGTGCAGGATTTTAGCCTGACATGGTCAGGTATGGACAAAGCAATAAATTTCTTATCATGAAATTCCTTACGCCAAATTACAATTATATATGTGCATTCTAATTAATTAACTTTATGACCCCAATATAAGGATTCTTACACTTGAAATGTAACTTTAATACTCTTTACAATTTGTACAGTATCACGCATTATTCTGGAGAGTTAAAATGAAAATTACTACCCGAAATTGTTCCGGAGTAACGTGTGAGACACGCATTCTTAAGCTGTGGGTTCCATTCCCAATTTCACTGTGGTTTTCTTTTTGTGGTATACCTGCTGGATAGAAAATTAATGAGTTGTTTCTCATTTAACCATAATTTCCTTTCTATCATTTCCCTTTGTTTCTGTTGCATTGCGTTAGTTCGGTTAACCTTCAACATTTTACGGAGTACGGCGGCACCAGACAAATGGCGTGAATGCCTGTTCACAGGAAAGAGTAAGTCGCCATGTACACTAGAAGGCTACAAGAAGAAGCTTTCAGAGCGAGCGTTATTAATCAACTCTTCGCGGGTGATCCGCCGTGTCAGGTTTATGAATGTCGAGCTTTCGGCCATTCTGTACTCTATGGCCTTCTTCAGGATTATTCTTGACACGGCTGATCATCCGCGAAGCTTTAATTAATACCTAGAAAGCTGTTGATCCAAGGGTTAATCATCAGCCTCTTTAGGCTGCTCCAGAAGTGGGGCGTTATTCGATTTTGAAAATTTTAGGAGCCTACGCGCTTCTCTGAGCTATAACTCCCTGTGATTCCACCTTTCTCCTAGCAGTGGTCGCCATAGTGGATTTATGTGTATGAGTGCGTAAAGTGTGTCATGCATCACTTACACCTGACCTACAGTATACGAACGACTTGTGTATCCTAAACTCGAAAAACGATGTATAACAGATATTGTGACTCTGTGAGCTACGTAGAATCGAAGGTTTGGTTTGTAGAAATTTATAACGCTCTTTATTGCAACAAACGACGTGACTTGACAATCAACTGTCTTCAAGGTAGACTCGGTGCTCCGCCGCACGTAAACAAATGAAAGAAATAACTATGGCACACTGCAAACGTCCACTGTCGCAATAACCGTCACACAACACACAACTACTATGCTAACCATTACACAACTGCTGCTTCTAGCACATTCCGGTATTTATACCTCCAGTCATTGTTTCTAGAATGTCGTAAACCTTCCTAGATCATTCGCGGTGGCAAGAGAAAGACAGAAATTTCCGGAGCCTCACTTGTCTCTTTCTCTTGGCATGCGTCTAGCTTTCCTGCCAACGCGCCCGGCTCCCGCTTGTCGCGGCAAGCACAACAATGTCATCGATGACAATATTATAGCACCATATAATGGCTTTGGTGTCAGATTTAGGTTTCGACTGGTAGTGCTATTTTTGTACAAGAAAAGGTTACGTTTTCTACAGACATCGGGGGGGTACCTAGTGTCACCCTGGCGGTAGACACGCGAAGCCGATGAATAAATGATGGCCGGTGGAGATTCGGGAAACTTCGGGGCCGATCGTTACCGGAAGCGACAGACAGTTGAGTAGTGTTTGAAAAATAAACAGTTTTTGAGGTGATCTAGCAATATGTAATGGTAAACGGTGTATTGCTAGGAAAATAAAGTGTAGTTTTTGCGTTTGTAACCTCGTCTTGTTATTTCACGAACCCACAAAGTCACAATAATCTCGTTAACTGGGTACCGCCCACGGATCGGCAACGCCACATCAGCTTGACGTGGAACCCTCTCCTATCCTCTTCCACCTGAGCTTAGCTAGGCCGATGTCATGCTTCAGAAAAGGGAGACATTCACCAGCTTCTGTCGACAGTACATTCCTGACTCTATTGGCTAGCATTAACTTTGCATAAAGAGAGACCAGGTTACTTTGAATCTGCTTTTTGCTTATATATTAGATCCTTTAATCTCTCTCTCTCTCTCTCTCCCTCTCTCTCTCTCTCTCTCACACACACACACACACACATTTTAAGATATCTCACTGGAGTCCTGTTTGCCGTGTTTTACAAATTGCGCCAATTTCAGTGAAGTGTAAACTCAAATCTGTTCCCAAAACTGAATTGAATCCTACGTGAGCTAAATTAAAGCTGATACTTCATACCAAATACAACTTTGTTCTAGTATAACCGAGTTGACATTAAAGTTAAGAATAAGTTGTTACATAAAGATAAGAATGTTTGAATTAGATTTTGGCATGAGTGCAAGTGACATTTTAAAATATAAATCCCCGTTAAATTATAGGAATTTTAAGGGGATGCAGCACCGAAATTGGCTAAAAATATGGGGAAAAATAATGTTTTTGAGCTAATAAAATACTTTGAAACGTATAGCATCATAATCAAACTAAAGTTATGAGTTTCAGGCATGCAAATATCCTCAAATGACAATGTACATTCCCATGCGCACGTGCATGCCGGCCCTTGGATTCACGGAATTGTGTCATTTGAGTTCGATTGAATGTACTAAATTAATACATTTGAAATTAGTGGGCAAAGTTTCTGGTGGAATTTTGTGTGTTGGTATAGTGGTTATTTCTTACAATATGTGGCACCATGGAAACAAAACACTGGCTGCAAACTTTGAAAGTTTATATTTTGCTTTTGTCTGAGTTTCTAACTTGGTGTTGATTTTCTTGTGTTTCTCGTTAAACTACAATACATACTATTTATATATAATTAATGAGTTTTAGTGTGTCATTTAACATTTATAAATGTGTTCTATACAACTAAACGTGCATATAACTGCTACATAGGTTACTTTACGTCATTGTAGTTCAAGTGATAGCAATCCAATGCATGCCAGCTGCCCTAATGGACCCACGTTTTCGCGTTTTTATAATAAAGCTATATATATAGCTAATAAGGAAGATATAACTAAACATTTAACTATTACTTACAGTTACTATATTATCTTATAACTATAATAAGATATTAATTTTTATCTCTTGTACTTACATAGATATAACTAAACATGTAACTACTACTTACAGTTACTATATTATCTTATAACTATAATAAGATATTAATTTTTATCTCTTGTACTTACATAGATATAACTAAACATTTAGTACACAGTTATAAATACTGGATGAAATAAGCAAAATATGCCACTAATATCAACTTGGTACATATGTTATCATATTTCTCTGAATTTTCTGTCCAGAGAGAGCTATTAAAGGATAATAATTACTGTAAAACTGATATATAAAGCATATCATCGTGCATTCCTTGCGGCGGCCTCTAAATATTGTTTATTACCAAATATTACTAATAAGTGCTTCTTCATTATATTGTTTATTACGAAATATTACTAATAAGTGCTTCTTTATTATTAACTTATTAGGAATCACGGTGAATAGCTGCGAAATATTACCAAGGAATTAATAAAATTTGTGCAACACCACTGCATACATCCCGCCCATTACCGCACCCCTCCCTCATTGCCGAAGCTCAACGCAAATCGACAGTCAGCTTTTAAACCCAATAGCCGAACACTTACCAGAAACACCTAAACATAACCCAACGGGAACATACTTGAGGCCTGATGTGGTAAGAAAACTAATGCCTGTGTACCAAAGGCTGACATTGGACGAAATCCTAAGCAGTTGTACAATGGGTAAAACACAAAATTCAAATGAAAGCTTACATAGCTAGAAGTATTTGTGTCAAAGAAGTGAGTTCAGGTTGCTGCGACATCAGCCATGAGTGAATTCAATTTTGGTTTTCCTGCCTCACTCAAGATGAGTGACACTAATGGACACTGCGATTTCACCAGCATCTCTAACAATTAGCCAATTACGCTTACTTTATTCAGCAACTTCTTCGAAGGTAACTCCTAAAACATCCAGAAGGAAACAACAATTGAAGAAAGCTGCTGCGGAAGAGAGAAGAAAGAGGCAGGAGGGTCCTATTTACCTATCTAGAGGGTTTTAGTCTGCTTCAAGGCATGATCTGAGAAGGACAATGTTTTGGATTTTAAAATTTGATTTACTTACACTTATAATTTTTTAAACATTTTTTATCATTCAAAATGTTCCACACGATGCAGTTTACATTCAGTCCTTCTAAAATGTTCAACACATGCCCTTAGAAAGCAAACAAAATTTTCTATCATATGTATTCTTAATATTCATTATATTTTTAAATTATTGATATATAAAATCAAAGGTTTAATACTTTTTGGATTTTTGTTTGCTCCATAACTTGTTTTGTTTCCCCTGGAAATAAAGAAATTATAAGAAATTCATATGACATATTTTTATGACCATCTGAATATTTTTGAAAATAGAAAAATTAAAATTTTGAACTTTTTCATCTTGTGGAGCGATTGAATATTTGAATTTACTCAAATTTTTAATTTCACTGATTAATTACTCAAAAACTATTGAAGACAAAAAAAACAAATTTTGAATTCTGTGTCCACTATGCATCAGAAATAAGTGGTAAGAATTTCAGCAATATTGGTTGAAAACTGCTAGATTTGGGGTTTTCACTGCTTCATCCCCAACTTTGTTCTAGTATAGCTCAGTTGATATTAAAGATAATAAAGCGTGAATTAGATTATGTCATGAGTGCAAGTGACATTTCAAAATATGAATCCCCGTTAAGTCATACGTATTTTAATGTATTTATAACGTAACATCTTAATTTAATGTGTGACGATTTGGAATGAAAGGAATATGACACCAGAACTTATATTTGTCTGTTTTAAAATCTCAGTATGTTACAGATCATTAAATCATCAATCGGACACGTATTTAGAGAAACTGACAAAGAAATTATTAGTGCGTGTGTATGTGTGTATATGTATAATCAAAAGAGAAGGACGGATAAATACCAAATTTCACACGTCAGCAGAAGCAAAATCCATCAGCACAAAATATATTTTGCAAATTAATCAAGTTTATATACATTTATCCTTCATGGCTCAGGCTGTGAAGTCCTCTAGAATCTAATTGAATTTTGTGTCTCTTTATATAAATAGAAAATAAGAGATGGACAAAAATTACTTCACTAAAACTGAGGAACTTACTGAGGCCACAGTTCATTTTAGAATTATTTTCGCTATCATGGGTTAGTCATTTTGAAATATTCTATGTTGTATATTTCAAAAACAAGGGCTTTGCACAGTATCCTTTTTTCACTTTCTTTGCCATGTACATTGTAACTAGAGAAGGTATTATTCCAACTAAACACTTTACACCGATAATCCACTTTCCCTACTGGAAATAGAAGTTCAGAAGTTCCGAAATACATTTTTTGAAATATGGTAAATATGTGGGTGTCTTTGAACATCGTATCTCAAAAACGAGTAGTCAGAAAAATACCAAACGTAGGATTTAAGTTCAACATATTTTTAGAAGAGCACTAAGATTATAAAGGATATCCCACATGTTAACTGTTCTTTTCCTGGGGAAACTTTAGAAATTTGTTTTCTTAAAAACTAATAGCGATTTTAGCTAAAATAGCACCTATTTAAGATATTTTCATAACAAATGAGATGCACATATAGATTTCTGGGTTTACCCTTGCAGCCGTTATTTTTATACTTCATGTTCTTAGGAATAGTCAAATATATTAGTATTTATAATAAAATAAAGAAGGGTGTAAAGTAGGTAATGGTGTAACCATGGCAACGGATCATGGTGAGTTGTTGAATATTTTAAAAACATTTTGTTCTTCTGATTTTGAAAGTATTAGAGGTAAGACATATAGGTGTGTATCCGAGTGTATAACAAATAATTTTGTGTATGCATCAAAAATGTATAAGTGCGAGAGAAAAGATATAGTTCTCTGTGGAATCTACCGCTGGTTGTAAAAAGACTACATTAATAATAATTTTGATTGTTTCAAAAAATTTAAAATTGTTTATGGGGAATTAAAAGTCCATCTTTGAACGAGAGAAGTACTATTCATTCTTTAAAGATAGCAATACCATCTTTATCAGCCCCGTTACCGCGATTGTGGGAAAGAACAAGATCTCATCGCTCAACGATTATAGATGCGCCTAATTATCTAGAGTTGCAGGAGAAACTCCTAGATTTATTTAAGATCGTAACCAAAGGTGAGAAATTAATCTGCATCCACCATTATCGCATCATAATCCATCTCAACGAAATCCGCTTCACACTGTGGAAGTCCCTTTTATTCTGGAGGAGTTTTGTACAACTGGTAAAACGTAAGAGTTGGACTAGATCTCACTGCACAATAAAGGTGAATCTCGTTAAAGCTCACAGTTTGTCCTTTTGCTGGAGATTAGCATTTTAGAACATTCCTCATTATTGGTTTGGGCTTTAAAATACTTGTGGTTTTGTCAAATACGAAATCATCATTCGCTTTTCTCTTTTGTTCTTTTATTCCTAGCCATGGATAAAAAGAATCAAATCGTCACATTGCAAACAGCGCTTACAATTTTCTACAATTCTACCTTGATTAGATGAAGTAAATAGATGATTAAGAGCTTTAAAATTCTGTACATTAATTAGTACAGAAAATCATAAGTTTACAAATCAGACATTTTGTTATTGTTTCCACTGTGCAGTTGCACTTAACTTCCTAGACATCAAGTACTTTGACTTGGAAAACAATTTCTGGTATTATTACTCGATGAAGTGATGAGTTTCTTTATTCTGGTTTGGTCATTAGTTGCGATTAGTTCTAAACATACTCTCACATTCTCACTTGTCGCTTGGAAATTCAGGGCATAGAATATCTTCCAAAAATATGATACCAGGATTTACAAGACGTCCTCACTCTGTAAACTATTCTTTACAAAGATAATGCTTCTTTGTTTTTCACTGTAACAAAATTTACTAGTGATTTTTATTAAAACAACACATATTCAAGGTGTTAGATAAGCAAAATGCATGTCAGCGAGTTTTCTTTGAGGGAGGGGAGAGAACAGCCCTGATTTTTCTTCATTCTAAAGCCTTTCAAGTGGCAAGTTTGTGCATTTTGTGAAAACTCTAAGCTTAGGACATAGACAAAAACTTACTTAAAAGACTATACATACTTTAAAACACACAATTTATTAAAAATAACTTATTGGAGGTCCAGATATTTCCCAGATATCCTTTGTTTTTAGTTTGAATTTTTCAATACGTGTCTCATATTTTCAAGGCTGTCACCATTTAGCTGTTTCTCGCAATGTCATAGTAAGAGTACGACATCTCTAGGCCGACATATAGCGACGCGATTTAAAATACAGGTTTGTGAATTTTAGGAAGAGAAAAATGCTAGAAATAAAATAAGATCTATTTTGTAAATTGTATAATTTCACCAACTTATAATTTAGCTAAATGGTTACATTAAAAAAATTAGTAATTTTGATAAATTTGAGAGTTTAAGTATTAAAAATTCATTTAAATTAGTTAAAAAGATTCACAATGTTATATTATCTGAAACTGATGAACTTGTTTCTTTTGATGTAACTGCCTTATTTCCTAGTATTCCTAGAGAAAAACTTTAATTTATTTTAAAAAAATTGGCTGAATTCAATAAATTTA
The DNA here is from genome assembly GCA_030765055.1 of Mantis religiosa. Classification (NCBI taxonomy): domain Eukaryota; kingdom Metazoa; phylum Arthropoda; class Insecta; order Mantodea; family Mantidae; genus Mantis; species Mantis religiosa. Next base: position 6,906,906 of record JAUKNK010000320.1, on the reverse strand, counting down.
CATGAAGACTTAATAGTTGATTTTGTTAAAGTTACTGAATTTTGGAAAGACAGAGTCGGGCTGAAAAATGCAGTGCATTAGCCGGGATTTGAACCACGGATCTTCTGGTTGCCGTCCAGCCACTCTAGCCATTGAGCTATTATGGCCAACGTGCCGACATAATATTAAAGTTTCCAACTGACTCGTTTTTTTTCCTGTAAACCACTAGGAGTTCCCATAAACACATGAGACAACTACCTTAATGGCAACCTACAACGTGTACTATGGCATTGAATTTTTCAGTCTGACTCTCCTTCCATAATTTAGCCTACACACGGCCAGTGTGAAAGAACAATTAATTTCCATTACTGAATTTTGTTTAGAACAAATTTTTTTCACTGTAATGGTGAATTTTTTCAACAAACTTCTGGCTTAGCAATGGGTAATCCTCTTTCACCTTTTCTTGCTGATCTTTTTATGAGTTTTTTTTTTGGGAAATGCAAGTCACTAGAGCATTCCTTTTAACTTTTAAAGTTTGGTATAGATATGTTGATGATATGTTTGCAATTGTCCCCGATAAACTCATAAACGATGCTTTATAATTACTAAATTTGCAAGATAAAGCTATAAAATTTACATTAGAGACTGAAATTAATGGATTTCTTCCTTTTCTAGATCTAAATATAATAAATTTAACTTTGGTATTTGTAGGAAGTCTACTCATATTGATAATTACATAAAAAATAAAAGTTTTAACCTTTTTTCACATAGATTTGCTGTTTTCATTAGTTTTATTTATAGATTAATGAATATACCAATGAATAAAAATGAATTTAATAAAGAATATAAGCATATTATTAATACTACTTTAATTAATTCCTTTAATATAGACTTTATAAATAAAAATGAAAAATTCAAATATGAAAAACTGTAATGATATTTCTACCCTTAAAAGAATAAAAGATGATTAGGTATAATTTTAAAAAATTTACTTACCATCCTAGGGTTAATAAACATTTTCAAAAAAGCATTTGGTATAACTTTCAAAATATATATAGTATTAAAATGTATTGCATTTCTCTTTAAAAAAAAGGTCCTAATAATAAAAAATATGGTATTTATCAGTTTGTTTCGATGGTGATAAAGTTTATATTGGAAAGACGAAACGTAATTTGGAAACCAGAACGAAAGATGATTTTCTTAATAAGTATAAACAGACTGATAAATCGGCCATAGCGGATCATTTTTGGTTGTTTAACAATGAAATAAATTCAGAAGTTAAATTATTAAAACAATTAAATGGTCCGATAGAATGAATGGTTTGGGAAAATATATTTATTTTAAAAAACAAACATCGCGTAATGTATTTTGAAATACCAGCAGTTGATTCTGTTTTTAAATTTCTTTCATTTTCAGATTTTGGTAGTACTAACAAGAACATATCAACATATAGCGTTCGTAACGATGACAACAGCTTTGTTTCCGGTTGGGGATGTGTAAAAGTTTTATATGACATCGGGATCCCAGACAATTTATAAGAAAATCATCATCATTTTTATAAGATAAGTGAAGTTTTATGTTACAAATTGTTATATTTGTATATATTTGTTTGCTTCACTGTTAATAGCTTCATATTATCCGTACTTCTAAATATATTCCTCTATCCCTTCAAAACCCTTCCTCGTGCGATTGTATAACACTAAACATATAACGGTCGTTATTAAACTATCTCTAAACGAAAACGCAATGCAAACACCATAACTTTATAGAAAAAGTAGCATTAAATTGAATGCTAAGAAATGATTACGAATGTGTTATATGTAGAGAATATTAACTGTAAAATGTCAGTTTAAAATCTTTAAATTTTATTTAATACAAAACCTTCAAAATACAAGATAAGTTATAACAAGATAGAATAGAAAGGCAAAATGAGCAGAGATAGCGATGGTCATTCTGTCGCAACAAATGTTCAAGTCTATCGCTCCAGCAAGCGCGCAGGTCTCTGGAGATTAGAGAAATCCCCTCTTCTGCCGTTAATTCTAACCTTACAACTTCTCCTTTGTTCCAAAGTGCTTTGCTGGTAATGATACGGTTTGTAGTTATCTCTAGTTTGCAGTCTACACATCGTTATAGGAATGAATACGCGATGAAGACAATTTTTCTAGGTTTCTTTAACAATATACTGCTAGCTTTCTTGTTTAAATTCAGCCCAACTCTTCCTTTTATGTCCTTCCTTACCTTGCACTTTGTGACATAGTATGTTAGTAATAATTCTCGATACATACTAGCCTATATGCTGAATTCTTATTAGGTCAATGTTGCTCTTGTCCTCTTTGGTTGGTGCTCCCAAATATTCGTCGTTCATGTAATAAGTATTTACGTAAGTGAAGAGACAAAGTATACTAAGTGAAGTCATGGTGAAACAGTATATCAGGTCATTGTAGAGTCAAATGTGGCTGTTTGTAAATGTTTTAATTGGCTAGGTAGTCTTATCACAAACACGGGCCCAAATGACCTTGTTGTCGACGGGCCCTAAAACACCACACACTCACTCACTCATTTGAACACGTGTGGGTTATTAATATATGTAATATTTTCAGTTGTATGTTGCAACGGTATAATTGTGCAAACTGCGATGTTTGTAGACAACGGTGAGTCCTATCTCTGCTCATAGTATCGGAGTGAAAATTATTTTATGCTGCTATGGTTGAAAATAACAATTCCTCTCCTTTAAATATTTTGGAATTTATTCCACAAAACTATTAATATCATCTATTAAAATGTTAAATTTCATTGATTCTGTCCTTTCGTAAAATGATTATTGTTGCATCGTTGCACCTTCAGTTTCTGTAGGCCTGCAGAATGACACCAAAAAGCACGTCTTACTCCGACGGTGATCTTGTGCAGAATGACGCCAAACTAAATTAAAAATTCTGGATTCTCTGGGCACGATATTTCTATAACATCTAAATTACTTCTATCCTATTGGTACATGGCACAACATTACGTAATTACATTATTGTAATAACCAATAGAAACACTATTACTTAATATATCGAGATTTAACTGTATTGGAACACCACAGTTATGTCCTAAAAATAGGAACGAAAGTGAAGCAGATGTGTAAAAAATACGACTCATCTATAATTTAATACTATTACTTAAGTTGTATCATCCTGTGGCCTACCTAGTTTCACATCCTGATTTATACAAATCTCCTTTTTCCAAAACAGTCAAGAACAAATTCCCAAATACTTGAAAAATATGAAATAGCCGTCACAATGTTATAAAGTGGAAAACAGTTGTTAATGTTCTTTCCATACAGAAAAGCCTAGAAAACTTACATGATTCATTGATCTGCTTAATTAGCGTTCTGTAACATGTCACTTTGTGACTAGGGCTAACGTGGAGTTGACTTAGTCCATTACAGAATTCTGGGTTGAGTTTGCTTAAAGGACTCGTTGCAGTTAAACGAATTCTATCACTGAAACTTCGTCCTTCTCAGATTTACTTATACCACTGACAGAAAAAGCATTCTGTAATAAATAAAATAATTCAGTAACTTAATTAAAAACATGTTTACTTTCAGTCTTTATATGCACGCATTTTTATTTGCATCGTGCAAATGATAATTTTAATTTGTTGAAAATTAACTCAGTCACATGCTCCTTCCGACAGGTATACTACTTTATTTGCAATCAAACATGACCTCATAATTTGCAACATAAATTGTTGAAAAGATAGCACGCCTCATTCGAGAAGTATATTACAATATTTTATGCCAAACATATGCTCACAATTCACTGCATAATTTGTTTTTGAAATGCTATCATGCCTATTTCAAGACGTGTACTACAATGTTTCTGTGAAGAATACTCTCATTACTTGTAGCATAATGTTTGCAAAAGCTAGCCGCGTAATAGATATATTTTAGAGAGATACTATAATATTTTCTAATGAATCTCTGGATTGCAAGAAGGATTTATGCTATTAAATTGGTCGACACTGAAGGGTGGTATTGGAGTACTTAGGGTATAAAATAGAGTGTATAAAATTGCTATTTAAGATATTTATTTTTCAACCAAATATGAAGAAATGTCAAACAAGAAACCCAACGCTAAAGGGAACACAAGTCATTTGAGTTTTCTCGAAACTGCCTCTACTGCAACAAATGTTGGAACATGCGTCGGTTTACTTCCAGTCATCCAACCGAGCGCGATAATTCAGGCAGCTTCGTCGTGGCCCGGAATCGATTCCCGTGGCCGACCTACCTAACCCATTGGTGTTTGGAGTTTTCCACGGTCGCCAGGTGAATGCTGGGTAGGTTAATTTATCCCCCGAATTTCCTGTCCAACTATCAGGATCATTTTACATCATCTTTCATCTGGTGGTCTTTTTCAGGATAGCAGTGTCGGTGGCTGTCTCGGCGGTGCATGGCAGAATGAAATGCTCTGATATCATCCTCCTGTAGGTCGGTTGCCAGTCTCTGAACCGGCTGCTGGTACCACTTCCGAATCACAATAGGGGGTTGTCCCGGAGAGGTTTCCATCTAATTAAAACATACCAACCCTACGCTCCACACTGTCGTAGCTCCTTGGTAAGCCACTATCCACTGTCTCCTCTCTCCTCATCCTTCCTTGGGGGCATAGGTAGAAGAGATCAAAGTTGATCGCAGTGCCGAATCCCCTCCGCAGTAATCCTAATTCTAATGCAGTCATCAATGTGTCTTACTTTCCCATACATCTTTCAACCAAACAAACAATTTCTTTTATTTCAGATGCTGCGATGATTATTCGTAGTATAAAATCTCCTTCAGGGACATTATGGGTTTCATAAACCACATTCACTGTAGTTCCACAAAGTATGTTAAGCCCAAAGAGTGCATCGATGTATTCAGTAAACATTCCAATTCCGATATGACTTGACGTTGTAGAATGCAAATTGGAAACTAGAAACCATCCAATTCATTTGCTAAATGACGAAGTATTGTGGTCCTAGAATTAGCTGCTCATTTTCCTGGTCTTACACTAAGTGCGAACAGTAGTTGTACTAAAATTTCTTACAAATTTGGTGAAATTAATCCCTGAAATTTACAGGTTTGATCCACGTTATTTATTGCATTATATATACAGGGTGTTTATGAACTACACGGAAATAATGTCATGGATGGTAGTCGTAACTAATATAAGCAAGTTAAGATAGGCAATACATGGACTGCGGCTAATCACAACGCAGTTAATTGTATTAAACCTAATTGGCATCAGATGCTCATAAATTGGTATTTAAACAAGGTGGGTAAAATTGTTGGATTAGAATGTCTTTAGAAACACTTCCCAGATATAGAAATACTGATTCACAGCTCGTTATTGGCGTTCTCAAGATTTAATTCCTCAACTAAGTAGCATCTGCCAGTTCGACACTGAACAGCGATTAACTCCTCCTTACCTCATGTGGCCTACTCTAGTGATGTTTCTGTAACTCTACTGGTGGCCCAAAACCTAACCGAAATTTTGGTATTCCAAAGAGTAGGTGGAGCACCGCTCGCTGAGAATGACCAGGAAACAATGGTCGAAAACGTTTGGAGGATTTCAACATCCAAATCTAAGCGAGTATTCTTCAGAAAAACATATCATCTACTCATATAAAGAACTAAATATTGATGTCTCACTTTAAAAATTTGTGGGTTATCAGAATAAAAGAAAACCTTGCTTTCCTGCTTTCTGTGGAATACAGAAATAAAATTCCATATATGCTACAACTATAAAATGCAAGAATTATTCCTGCTGGTACTTTATCAAGGAATATTTGGCTTTCTCTATAATCCAAGTTGTGCCTTCTATCCCCAGAGGTAGGCTTATTTGATCCATGATTAGGACGGAGAATAATTTCTTTCCCTTCCATAGAGTGAGAAGGTATGAATGTGTTCTATGCTAAAAGCTATTTAAAAGCAATATCAGAACGTGCATTTCAACAACCATTTACTAAGCTATTCCTCCAGCCAAAGATTCGTGTATTATAAAGCATTAGAGGACCTCACAAGTGAAACAATTACGATATGGTATTTATTATGGTAATTTGATGCTTCAAGGAAATGCTTTTGCATAAAGCAGCAATAATATTCATGTTATAGCACTACATATTTCGTAGCGTGCTTATGAATGTAATCTAAATAGAATTACAAGTTTAAGTGGAGCGTCAAAATGCTTTTTCTTTTGTCGAAAATCAACAAACTAATTTTGACTATAATACAGATTGGGGTCAATGTAAATTGTATCTCTATATTTCATCTCTTCCTGCTGAGAGTACATGGAAACTTGTAGAACAAAAAAGATGCCCTTACGTCACGTATTTGATAGCTTGTGACTTCGTTAGTATAACTAATCTTAGAAGTGAAAAGCAAACTGTTATTCCACAACTTAGTTTACATATATAGAATAATTGTCCAGCATATAAAAGCTGCTATATTCCTAGTAGGTACTCATAAAAAATCTTTCTGCACGACTGATTATCTTGTTGGCGGAGGGACTCCTGACGACTAGACAATCAACGCAGATAATGCAATTTGAGTCTGTACGCGATTCAATCAAAATGGCACAAATTGCTACATCACACAAAACGATTCTCCTTCCCTAGAAAAGGAAGTGTCAGACCCTAGGGGGATTGAAAAGTAAAATTGTACGTGGTGTGCGACTGTTGTTGCAGCCTGACCCGGAGGGATGGGGGTGCTAAAAGGGTTATAAATAATTACAACACCATAGCCGTATGTAAAGGGAGTTACAACAACGGCAGCTTAATCCCATTTTATTTCGCTCCGTTAAGCCCTCAACATAGGGGACATGTGGGGTGGTAAATCAGGGAGGGGCAATATTTGGGAAAGCAGACGCCAGTAACAACACAGCTCTTGTTCACTGTCAACCATATATTCCTCATATTGTTAAAGACAGAAATCACAAAGCTGTAAAATCTCGTTCTGTGTAAAAAAAGTTCATTAGTAATAAGCATATATACTGAAATACGATCAAATTAATAACATTTATTGAAAATTATTTGTTGTTGAATTATAAGGCAAAATTGGTCACAAAAATTGCTCAAAGTGATTTCCTCGGCATCGGCTTATGCTCTAAGCCTCCTTCAATGATATTGATTACTCTGTTGCAAATTATTTGAGTGTTGAATGTGAATATACCCTCCCGGAGTGCGAATATCCGGTACAACAGTCATATCAACCAGGGTCTTTAAATATATCTAGATGAAGAAATCCATTGGATTTAAATCATGAGATTGAGAACTGAATCCCACCCATGCAATGAATCCCACCCTACCAGTTCATCTATTAAGAAATACCGCACCATCTGCAAAAATGAACCCGCCACCATCAAGCAAAATTCATTTGCTGGAGAATTTCTAGTGGTTCATTATCAATTAACGTATGCAGTTCATTTCTGAATTCAGGCGAAAGGAAAGGTATATGAACCAATAGGGTGATCAGGTAAAAATGATTTCATCCCAAACGTTTATTTAGCACCTCCTTTCATGTCAATATTAACGTCGTTCATGACGGTTTTCATACCCCATTATGAGAAAAACTGAATATAAGCTACTAGTAAGCCCAGCCTCATCAGTGAACAAGTTACATGCTGAGAAATTCATGAACATAGCATAATTTTGTAACATAAGGTACAAAATTCTCCATGGCTCACATGTAACTTAATTTTTCCAACTGATGAAATGACGGGAGTAAAGGTTTTCGTGCAAAAATCTCCAGATAGTCATCTCAGGAACTATTTCTTTACTATAAAATGTCTAACGACATCTCATGGGTTTGAGTATACATCATAAACAGACCTCCCAATATGCTTGAAAGGATATTCTTTTATCGGATGAAACGTCCAATATTTCATAATAATTCATATGATAAATAATCTTTAATAATTATTTAATTTATTTAATGATTAAAATTTAAAGACAGTGATTAATACGCTTCCTCATACAACTGGGTCTTATTAACTGCACATCCAAGTAGTGTATCTCAAATAAATCTTCTTTTTCAAAGGGTGCCTTTATTGAATTTTTATTTTACTTTATTTCCTCACTAGCACTATTTCCCCATGCACACTGTTGATAAAATTGGTAGCACTACGTATCACATTCTGTTTTTCCCTTATTTAATCAATATGCTATGGTCTGAAAGGGAACAGCGTGATGATTTAGTTTAAAGAATGCAACTAAAGTAACTATTATATAACATGTGTAATTTCCTTCATAGAGTAGCTCAAATAAAACTTATTTTAGGCTATTAGTTTTATTAAATAAATTCGTAGTGATAACTATAATAAATATTCCATTACATGTACATTCAAATTACTACAAGATCTATATACAACTTTTAAGTCTTTCAGCTTAAATTTATGGAATACAACTGCTTGGTATTTGCAGGAGAACAAAGCATGAGTTTAGAAGTCCTGGACCCATAGAGCTTAAAGGTTACCCTACATTCGTCTTTCAGAATAAGGGAAAATCCCCCAAAAAACCTTATCCAGGTAACTTACCCAAGACCGAGATTCCAACTCTAAACCTATTGAAGACACGCTACCGTCTATGCTACCGAGGCAAACCCTTTTTTTTAAATTTGCGTCCTCCAGCTTTAAGTCCTATCGGACGATGCATGAAATGGGTGAAATGGTGTTCAAATGAGTCCGGAGTCCATGGAGCTTAGAGTTATCCGACATTCGTGTATCAGGATAAGGAAAAACTCCGGAAAAACCTTATCCAGGTAACTTAACCTAACCGAGATTCGGACTCGAAACCTCTTGAACGTGAGACAGACCGGCTGCCATCTGCGCTACCGAGGCGGGCAAGACCGCTTGTATGTTTCATTTATGGTTATTATGTCAAATTATCTGGGCTTGGCCTGCTTTCAGCTTTATACAAAAGAGTGTAAATCATGTTCTTGAAGAGGCCATGAAGAGTTTCCAATATGCGGGATTTTCACTAGAGAACGTTCACGCTCTTGCCACTCGAGAGCATTCACTTTTCCTTCCTCGGTTGTTAGTATCTCGTTCTTCAAAGTTTGGCACAAGTTTAGAAAATAGGGTCACAATTCTGTGGGCCTCTTGGCGACGAACTTCAACGTTCCGCGACTCTGTTAGTCTCTTCAAATCTGAAGTTTCAGTACGTAAATTCTCCAGCTTCTCATTAGTGTTACTTATTTGCAGTGTATGATGTTCCTGTTAGGTAATTATCAGATAAAAAGTAGTTAGTGCCCCAATTAACACATTAAGTTCACATAAGAAATGACCTCAAATTTAACGACCATATTTTAAAAATTGAAAAGTTGGAAGTTCCTAAATGTCCAGTGTCCCGTCAGGTTGAGCTTATAATTAATTTCGCTATCAGGATTGCAGAACTCCGGATGAAAGTCACGGGAGAGTATAATTTCTCCTTAAATAATAATTCAAAGCCAAGAATATCATAGCTTTACCTACAAACAAGCGAAAGCAAAACAGAAACTCTCTGATGTTTGGAAAGGGATAGTTTGTTGCATAGCTCACAGCCATTTATGCCTCGTCTATATGATAGCTAAATTTGTTCCACGCTTAATGAGTAGAATTTTTTTGTTACTGCATTCATCACAGTTACGGTAAATCCTTAAGGTTTAATGAACTTACTGGTAGAGATGGTTCGATTCTGTGCTGCATATTGCTCATCCTGTTCAAATTAAAACACCGAATCGATCTTCACTAAATGACCACTCTAAGAAATGTCTCAAACTTTATAGGGTCCTTCTCAGGCATTACACGGGTATTCACATGCAGCATATAGTTAGAGAAATACAAATGTGGAGCTTGTTTCCATACAGCACCAAAACCATACAAATAAAAACTGTAATACTAATTGAAGCCTATTTCTGGAATTTAAAATCAAACCATCTATTTATAAGAAAGAAGTGGAGGAAGAAGAGATCACTTAATATTGTCTTACGTCAACAACAAAAGAAGTAATTCCATATAGATTCTCAAATTTGATAATAATGTTTATATTCATTATTATTAGTACGGAAAATTTAGCATACATTTATAAATAAATTCAGTGTTAAAGAAAGATTAAAATATTCAATTATACACATATAATAAATAAGCTTACGTGGCCCCATGCATAACTTTACGTTATTTAAAGTTAATTTCTTTCACGCTGACCACAAAGCATTAGGAAACAGATTTGACGGGCCGCTGCTACAGTTACGGACCGGGAAAACATCTTTCTATAATAATTGACGTAAGCAATACAGACGTACGGAAATCTCTACGGACCAGTCGTGTTTGTTCTCAGCTTAACATTAGTGAAATTTGGTGTCACGTAAGTGCTGAGATAGTTGAATAAGGGTTCAATCAGCTTCTGGTATTACCTTCTCTGAAGAATATGTGCAAATGCTACAAAGTCTTCATCACCAGTTTAAGTCCAGACTTTAAGCTGCAGCAACGCTTTCATCTACGTTTCATCTTTTTGTAACCCACTGATCAGTGGATGTCAACAATGATGCTACCCGCAACCAAGTGGAGCTGTTGAATTTACAGTGTGACGATTTATTGAAGGACGAATAATCGTAAGTAACATATGGCTGAGTTTTACAAACCGATTTCCAAGATAGTATGTACTTGCTGCACAGATATTATATATATATATATATATATATATATGTCATTGAAAAATTAGTGCTAACACTGCCTGCAATTGGCGCTATCAGCGATAGATCATGTAAGCCACTAACAATGAAAAATAAGAGTATCTAATGTTTGTTAGTTGTGAGTTTGAAGACAATTTTATTTAATTATACATGTTAGTAAGTTTAAATGTAGACTGTTATCTTTAGTTTTCTATGTTCAGTAAAACGAACAAAGATGCTGCATTAAAATTCAGCTTGCAAGAAGTATCAATGCTCGAATTATTGGAAGCTTGGAAGACAAACTTTACCAAATCGTACCGTGGCTAAGTGACGAATACATTCTCACTTTCTTCTCGGACCGTCGGCCAGGTGAAAAGATGATTAGATATCAACATTTTGGGAGTGTGCATCTCTCCCATCATCAGGATATTCATAAAATGTTATAATCTGAAATGAAATACTGGATATAACAACTATAAACAAAGACAAAACACTATAAAAATAGTGTTATCTTTGGAGGTGTTCTGTCTTTGGATGTATCACAATATATCACAACTATAAATAAAGACAAACACTATAAAAATAGTGTTATCTTTGGATGTGTTTTGTCTTTGTTTATAGTTGTGATATATCCAGTATTTCATTTGTGGTTATAACATTTTATAAATATCCTGATGATGGGGGAGATGCATGCTTCCGAAACGTTTATATCTAATCATCTTTTCACCTGGCTGACTGTCCGAGAAGAAAGTGAGCGCATTCGTCGCCAGGAATGCTTCAGATTTTATTTGATCAATACATTGCTTAGAGGAAGGGAAAACGTTCATCAAAAACGTGGAGCTGGCAGACCCCAATCAGCAAGTAGTGTACATGTGAATGCTCTTAGAGCACTGCTGCAAGAACATCGTTGTTGGACTTGTATTGAACTAGAAAGGTAAGTTGGAGTTGCTACTGCTGCGATTCTCTACATATTTAAGAAGTTAAAGATGAGGAAATTCTGCGCTTGATGGGTTCCACACAATCTCATAGATGAAACAATGTGGCAGAGGATGGGATCAGCGAGATTACACTTAGAACGCTATGAAAATGAAGGCGAGGGTTTTGTCGCCGTATCATAAAATTAGATGTAACCTGATTTCGATGCTACCAACCAAAATTAAAGACACAATCAAATGAGTGGCAGCACACAGATTCGCCAAAAAAGTATCAACAAGAACAGGATCATGTAAGTAATGTTCATTGTTGCTTATGATTTTGACGCTATTCTTATCACTCAATCAGTTCCTCAAGGAAATCATGTGAATGGTGCATATTACAGTCACTTTATGGAACATCATTTCCGCCAGGTGTGCGTCGTGAACGTCCAAATCTCCTGAATTCCCATTCCATTGTGTTACATGATGATGCTGGTCTCACATGTCTGCCCCTGTTAATTTACTTCGCAGATGGAAATGGAAAAGTCTGGAGCATCCTCATTCTCCAGATATGAGCCCATGTGATTTCGACATTTTTGCAAAAATTAAATTACCACTTAGAGGAGTTCGCTTTAGAACCAGACATGCAATTGTAGCAGTAGTAGAGCAGTCTGTTAGAATATTAGGACAAGTCGGTGTGGATGGCATCCGTCGGCTTCCTGGTGTGTGGTGGCGAGTTCTTCCTGTTGAAGATTACTTCAAATCACTGCAATAATGTGACAGCTCCAAAATGATTTATTTGTTTGTAATTAACATGTTGCCGCTAATTATTGAATAACCTAAGTGTATGTGTATTCGGTTAAACATACGCGTGACGGTTAGATGTACGAGGGCTGTTCAATAAAGAATGATCATAATCTTTTTACGGTCATAATTGTTCGCACTATAATTCAACCTTATTATATTCTGTTAGCTTAATGTGAAACAAACACGCCGTAGTAGTTTCATTGTTGGTACTCCTGGTTCTCGCCTGTGAGAACCAGGCAAGTTCAGACATTCAGTATCGTCTACCACTGCAATGGAGGTAACATGCAGTTAAAGTTGATGTTAGAGGGAGATCCAGAGTTTCTTCCAAACATAATCACTGCTGATAAAACTTGGCTACATCAGTTTGATCCTCAGAGCAAACAGCAAAGCTCAGTGTGGAAATCTCCTTCATCACTAACCCCCCAAAAAGCAAAAGTGGTTGCTTCTGCTGGGAAAGTTATGGTCATCTCATTCTCTGATATTCATGGAATGGTTTATGAGCATGTTGTACCTGCACCGACATCAGTAACTGGACAATATTATAGGGTTGTCCTGAAAACATTTTAAGTCCATATCGGGCGAAAAAGACCATGAAGAAGACTGTATGCTGCACCACGACAATGCGCGGTTGCATATTGCTAATGTTGTTGCTGGATATCTTGTACAATTCAAAGTGTAGTGCATCCCTCACCTACCCTATAGTCCGGATTTAGCCCCATGTGACTTTTTTCTATTTCCTAACTTGAAGAAACGCTTTCGTGGGAGGCATTATGCATTATCAGAAGCAGTGGTGAAGGCTGCGGAGGCAATTTTGAATGATCTCTCAAAAAATGGTTTCCAGCTTGTCTTTGAAGACTGGCGGAAACACTGGGACAAGTGCATCGCATTCAAGGGAGACTATTTTGAGAAGGGCCATCATAATTATGACGATGAGTAAAGGTACGTTGTCAAAAACAGTTTTTGATCATTCTCTATTGAACAGCCCTCGTATATTATGATAATCCCGGAGCAGTCTATCGGATTACAGTATAATATGCAGCCTTTGATTAAACATGTTGCAAACATTACGTTTGTTTACATTGCATTATATTTATTTCGAAGACGGAGGACCAGTCCAATGACGTCAATTAAGCGGTGGTTAGCATGGAACATTGTACACATGGACTTTCCAACAATACAAAACCCACGATGAAGAGCGTTTAACACAAATTGTGTATTTTAATTATTTCATTATTTTTCCTATGTTAACTTTTTAATTCAACATTATATAACATTATTTCAAACAAAGAAGATTACACGGCTAGTTAATGAAAGTTCAAGATAACATGATTATATGTTAAATGAGTGACATTTTCGCCAAAGCCCTTGCAATTTTGGAATAAATGGGAAATAAATATTATTCTAAGCAAGCTGTAGTTTAGTGACGAAAATCTTCATGTTACATCCTCAAAAATGCTAAGCATAAATGTCTAGTTTGGATTTTACCAAATTTTCGTTGTTGAGTTTACCTATTTATAAACGGGCTCGTGCGCACTCATAGAGGTACACGCATTCAGACATACACGTACGCACGTAAAATTTTCCGTATTTTCTATTGGATCCTGAGAACCACAAAGCGTGTATTTCTGGTAAAATGTTGATATTGAATGAGATGAAAGCAGTAGTTCTTCTAATTTCTATACTTAGCAACAAATAATATAATAAAAAAGCACATCAGTGTATAAGGCTCCTGTGAATTCCTTCCTTTGAGCAGTTCAAATGAAAACGATCTTATGTATAAATAAATAAGCTTCATAAATACGTAAAAAATGAAGCTAATAAAAGTGAAGCAAACAAATATATACAAATATAACATACTGTAACTTAAAACTTCACTTATCCTGTAACAAATGATGACACCATAATTTCTTATAAGTGAAGTTTTAAATTACAAATTGTTATATTTGTATAATTAAACTTCATGTTTAACTTCAGAGGCTTTGAATGCTTTACTTATAAACTGTAGTTTCGTTATATTTAATTTCGTTAGTGAAATAAAATAACAAGTGCTGCCAAGTGGGATGGCTCAGGTTATTTCGTCTTTGGCCCGCATTCGGGTGACACGGGTACGATTCCCGTGGCCGACCTACCTGAACCATGGGGTTTTTCGGAGTTTTCCTGGGTCGCTAGGCAAATGCTGGGTAGCTTAATTACACCCTCTGAATTTCCTTTCCCTCCATTTCATCAACATTAGCATTTCACATCAACTCTTATCTTTATCATACATACAAAAAACACATGAAAGTAAATAAGCAGGTTGCTGTGTCTTTTTTTTTTTTTTTTTTTTTTTTTTAGTCTTCTATTTTGCAATTGTGGAGGAGGGTATAGGAAAATATTTATAATATAACATGTTTGTTAATATTTAAATGTAACTGATATAGGACTTATTGAACAGCATCCTAATACAAGTACGCCTTGGTAGCGTGGATGGGTAGTGTGTCTGCCTCACGTTCAAGAGGTCCCGAGTTCGAATCTCGGTTAGGGTGAGTTACCTGTATCAGGCCTTTCCGGGGGTTCTCCCTTATCCTGGAAGACGGATGTCGGGTAGTTCTAAGCTCTATGGACCCCGTACTCATGAGCAGCATTTCACCCATTTCATTCATCGTCCGATATGACTTAACGTTGGGGGACGTAAATTACAACAACAAATCCTAATACACGTTTCAAATGATGTTTTTTTTATAATTTTTATTGATCGATCAGCAGTACAATGCTTTACAGATCAGAGTGAAAAGAAGGTAACAGTACAATAAGAACAGTAACACTCAGGGGTAGGCTAACAGGCCGCCCCCTAACTACATTAAGTTAGAACTCATATAACACTCTCTGAGAAATTATGTCATTATTGAATATGTAAGACAGACATCAAGCACTAGAATCACTCGAGTCAGAGGTATCACTTAGAAGCAGGTCCTGTGGTAGTCTCCTCTTCAAGCGTGAGGGCTGGCGCGTGCGGACGCCGATGTTATAATGCACAGCTCCTGGAACTTCCTGCAGCGTGGAAAAGAAACGGCGAGCGATCCTGCGAATGTAGTCGTGAAGAGGCAACAGTCCTAGTTCGTGATGGAGCTGCTAATTACGGATGAACCATGGAGCGTTGGTAGCGATGCGCATGAAGCGATTCTGTATAACCTGAAGACGATGCAGTTGAAATGTGTGTGCGGCCCCCCACACTTTGCAGGCATATATAATGAGCGGACGAACGAGTGATTTGTAGAGTAATAATGAAGACTGTAGGCCGAGGCTGGAACGGCGCTGCAACAGAGGTGAGAGTTTTGACAGTCGCCCGGACGCCAGTGATATAAGACGATCGATATGAGCACCCCAAGTCAGTCGAGAGTCCAAAAGCACTCCAAGGTATTTAACGGGAGTTGTAGTGGTGAGCCAAGGGACATTGTTCCTGTTGAGACGCAACGGAGTAAGCGGAGTATATCGGCGAAGAGTGACAATTTTAGCTTCGGTTTTCTGAGGGTTCAATGAGATCCGCCAAGTGCTGAACCAATGAGTTAGGCGATCTAAAGAGAGCTGTACTACTTGTTGTGCGTGCTGGAGATTAACATGAGAATAATATAGTACTGTGTCATCAGCGTAAAGAGCTAAAGAAGTCAGGAATATCAGAACTGTATATATTAAATAGAGTCGGGGCCAAGATAGAACCCTGTGGGACACCTGCGGTAATATTACGTGGAGATGAAAGCTTTCCACCAATGCGTACTGAAAAGCTGTGGTCGTAGAGGAAACTGTGGATTAGATGTGATAAGTAATTAGGAAGACCGATGCGGTAGAGCTTAAGGAGCAAACCATCATGCCAAACCTTGTCAAATGCCTGTGCCTCATCAAGGAAGACAGCCATGGTATATTGATGGGCCTCGAAGCCGTGAACAATTGACTGAGTTAATCGTAAAAGCTGGTGGGTAGTGGAATGTCTGCGACGAAATCCAAGTTGATAAGGCGAAAGAACATGGTTATGATTAAGGTAAGACAGAAGACGGCGATGAATTACTTTTTCAAACAGCTTGGAGAGGGTCGGAAACAGACTTATAGGACGATAGCTTTCGGGGAGGTGTTTGGGTTTATTGGGCTTATGGAAGACTGCTATATGAACAAACTTCCAGGTGCGAGGAAAATAGCCGAGGCGTAGACAGGCATTGAGAATGGATGACAAGTATGCAACTGCTTTTTTGGTGAGCTTCTTGATAACAATGTTAGGAACCAAGTCGTGCCCGGGAGATTTCTTAAGGGGAAGGGCTCGAATCAGGGAAGATAGTTCCCGTGGGCTTGTAAATGAAATCCTTTGTGAGACTGTGGGTCGAGTGCGATAGGTATGTAGCTTCTTTTCCACGTCTGCAATAGTCTCATCATCGGCTGATATGGGAAGTGCAAACACACGCTCAAAGTGATCGGCCAAAATTTCACACTTGGTGGGAATATCTGTAACCAGTCTCTCACCTGCAGACAGCGCCGGTACAACAGTCGGCTCACGAAGAACACGTTTGGTGGCCTCCCACAGCGTGTGGTCAGAAGGAGGGAGTGACGCAAGATAGCGCTCATAGGACTCTAGACGATGTCGATCCAACTCCAGTTTCACCCGTCAAATGAGTCCGCTGAGCTTTCGACGGAGCCAGGGTTGTCGGTCCCGTTGTCACTGTCGACGAACATGGTGTTTTTCTAGGATGAGACTTAAAATGGAGAGGGGTAAGAAGGGGTAAGAATGATGTCGTCTATGTGGAGAAGTGGAAAGTCAAGCGCAGCTGCAAATGGTGTCAGTGAAGTGCTGTATCGCGAGATCCACATAGTGATTAGTGGCAAGCTGGTACGAACTGGTGAGTGTTGCATCCAGATGAGACTGGAATGCTTCCCAATGAATGTAACCGTTGATCAGCCTAGGAGCTAATTGGTGGAAGGCAGGTGGAATAGAAAAGGTGACGATCACCGGGCAATGATCAGAATCAAGCCCTGGTATGTAAGAAACAAAAGTGTGCAGGTTTATATTACGGTGTATACCGATATCTAGAATATCAGGGGCAAATAAGGGATTGGAAGGGAAATGAGTAGGATCTTCGGGTGCCAATATCGATAGGCCATAAGTAGCAAGGGCTGTAAACAGAAGTCGGCCATTTGGATTTGGCTTTCGGCATCCCCAGGAGGAATGCTTACAGTTGAGATCACCTAGAAGAGTGCTGTTCCCCGAAGGGAAGAGAAGTGAGAGATATGTAGTATTCAGCCTGCAATTAGGTGGTTTGTATGCGCTAAGAATGACAAGGTCACCACCGTCTGCACAATAGAGTTTAATACCCACCACTTCCAAATTGGGCACATGTGGGAGAAATATCTCACTGTGACTAAGAGAACGTCGGATGAGAAGAGCCACTCCACCTGATGCTTTATCTGCGTCACGGTCCTGCCGGTAAATGACGTAACCAGGAACAGTGAAATTCTCATTGGGAAAAAAATGTGTCTCTGTTACACAAGCTATATCAACATTGGGATGCGTAAGAAATGCTATGAAGGAGGAACGTTTAGCCCGAAGACCGGTAGAGTTCCAATTCAGGAGTGTGAGCTGACGTAGAGATGAAAATTACGGGTGGCCATTATGGAAGATCGGAGAAAGAAGGGAACTAAGAAGCTGCAGGAGTTGCGGAAGAACTGGAGAAAACAGATTGCACAAAGAAAAGTACCTAATGGTGCAATCATTTCTTTCAAGGGTCCAAGACGGGGGTGCAGATGCAGAATCCTCTGGGGAACGAAATGAAGAACGTCCTTGAGAGGGAGGTGAACGCCCAGTCAGTACCTTGTGAATAAGTCCATGATGGCGGTGAAGGAACAGTTGCGGAAGGACTATGTCGTGTTTGTTGTTGCTGTTGTGGACGCTGTGCTTATTGTTGCTGAACCAGTGGCTGTTGTTGAGAAGCTGAGGTTGGTTGCTGTGAATTGTGATGGGATGGTATTGCCTGCTGCTGAAAGCGCCGAGACTGTCGTTCTCTCAGCTGTAAGTAATGAGAACAACCGCGATAGTTTGCCGGATGATCTTGTTGGCAATTAACACACTGAGCTGGTGTAGTAGACGGCTTCTTGCACTGAGAAAAGTGATGGTTGCCTGTGCAGCGAACACAGCAGGGCTCTAGGTGGCAGTAACTTTTGGTGTGTCCATAGTTTTGGCAGTTAGTACACTGAGGCAGTTCCGTATTGTGTCGGCGATGTTCTACTTTGACTACGCTGTACAGTAGTCGGGATAGATTAAGAATATGTTTATCTTGGTCATTGATAAGTAGGTCAACCACACAGATAGGCATCGGTTCCTTGTTCTTACGTAGTAAACGTGTAACTTTACGAACAGGGAAGTTCTGAGCATTAAGTTCATCATAAATCTCTTGGTCACTGAGGGAGCACGGTAGGTTGCGTATGACGACAGAAAAAATTTTGTCTGAAGGGTTGTGAAATGTGTAGTATTCTTGCTTAATTGATGTCCAGTACAAGGTAAGGTTGCGGTAGTCCGTGGACGTCGAAGTGTAGACCTTAAGAATGGCTCCCCGTAGCTCAGTGTGAAATTCAGATAAGACACATTTTTTACATCTTGTAGTAGCAATTGATAATTGTGCACATTGCGGACATATATAGGAGGAATTTTCTCTTTTTGAGAGATGGAGGCTGTGTCAGAAGAATCGTGGTCTGGTGCTTCACTTAAAGGATTGAAGCGATTAGATGTAGGAATTGGATATGCATAGCGTGAGAGAGTAGGTTGTTCAGAAACAGAGGCAGTGCATCGGCGTTTGTTTTGTTGTGAACCCTGGGTGAGAGAGGGCTGTGAGCGTTGGCTGCGCTCTAAACAGTCAGATGGGGCACAATCTGCCATTGTATCATCGTCGTGCTGCACGGAGTTATTAAGGGGCTGAATTGAGTGAAGTTGAGATGGTCGTAGTATTGGTTTACTTACTGTATTATCCCCGGTAGCAGACGACAATTGAGATTGGAAGTGCTGATTAAATGTCGTCAGTTGTAGCGTAGAATTGGAGCTATCCCGGAAGTTCGTGTCGTTATTTAATACATTTAGCGCTGAATATAATATTCTGCCGGTATCATCCGTTTGTAGAGCCATGTAGATATATGATGTATAGCCTAGAACAATATACAAAAGCTAGCTGACACAGCTAAACTACAAAAACACGTGATTTATAAGCAGAGCGTTCAGACACAACCTGCGCGCTCGACGTTCACTTGTCGACCGTGACGATATCTTCAAATGATGTAACATTACTCTTGCTCACAACTATAAGTACCATAATGTATTTGGATACAATAAAGTTTATCGACAATTAAAAAAAGTCTAATCTGATAGTCTTTCAGGGCACAAGGATCCGCGCGGCATGACAAGGCAATATGCTCCTGGTGAAAATTTCCTCCTCCAGTAGGAGGTTTCCGGACCGATCTGATGACCAGTTTATGGACCACGGCGAGCTTGATAGCGGTTTGCTGTCCTACCTGGGAAGTTTCCAACTGGTAAACAGTAGGAATAGACCCTGTCCTCTGGGTTGTCGTGACTCCTTGATTAGACTGCCCTCTGCCACCTCTTACCTCTCCTCCATCACGGGGATGCCTCACTGGGGGCTTAATACAATATATCACAGGTTTCTGTGCGGAATCCCCTTAGTAGTAATTATAATCTTGACGTTACTGTAATGTTTTGCAAGTATACAACAAGCTTTCCTTTAAGATATTTATTCTAATTCTAGTTAACTTTACTACACACATCTAGGTGTCATATGTAAGGCTAATAAAGCAAATTGATGGCCGTATGTGAATTCCGTTTTACGGATTACTATTGGACTTCTATATCAGGTGGAACAGTTACTCCACACTTTTTCTCATTGTTATGTGGTATCAGTGGAGAAAGATTGTGAAACAGGAACTTTTGGATCTCGGATCAATCATTCAATTAATTAAGTATAATGTTTAATAATTATATAAATAAATTTGAGAACTGTAAAAGGGTTATTTGGCTATGTTTGTGAAAATGAAATTGGGGGCGGCTGGTGGCTCTGAAAATTGGTGGTTCACAAAGTTATCCATGCAACTTAATTTTTTAAGGTAACAAAATTTTTTTAAGCCTGTCACTACAGACTGCTCTACACACAACTAAACGGTAATTCACAGCATATAACATAACATTCACATTTCATAAACACTCTAAAATATTTATCGTATACATCGTTGTTAAAGTTCCTGTTGAAACATCTTGTTTTTGTTTTGACTATCTGTGTGATGTTTAATTTCGGCATGGGTCTTCCAAGTCGCTTAAGTTCAGTTTTTTCTTCTAAGGTCATGTTTGAAAAAGGATGTGCTAAAAGACACTTTATGAAATTCATTGTTTCTTCTTATAACACAAGGTACCTGTATTTATATAAATATTTCTGATGCACTACTCAAAACACGGCAGAGATAACAAAACATGGCACAAACCATGTGGCTATGTATTCGTAGGTTACATTTAACATAGGCGCAATAGATGCCGCTGCTGTGATGAAAGAACGAGCAGGTTAGGCATCCACTATTCTCTGGCAGCTAAGTTAACCAAACACATGCAGCCATACGCCCCGCATCGCCCCCCTCCTTGCCTCGGCAAATCCTAGGTTCGTCCTGCCCTATACCTCCCTATTGTATGCCAGTAGTTTGCATCTGGGAGTGAACTACTTGGCACCTTTAAACAATACAGCGCGCTCAGGTCCCCTGCACTAGACAAGGTTGAAATGAACTCCAAATGGATCATGCCATTACATTAAAGGGAAACCTAGCACTTTGGTTGTAGCGCAAACATGCTACTCCCTTCAGAAGCCGCCCCTGTATTTAATGTAAAATATTGTAACGTGAACCTGGAAAGATATGTGAGAAACCTTGCACTCCCCGACGAAAATCTAAAAAGAGCCAATGCTACACAAAGAGTGGAATGCTAGCTATTTGCGGTACCGTTACACAGGTCAATATTCCGATAGTTTTTCCTTGTGACGCCATGCTCAGTATATAAGAGGGTAGAAAGCCCCATTCGCCCCCATTTGCGGTCATTTATATTGTATATATTCCTCTGATGTGTCCAAGGGCTTATTCTTTTACGACGTGTCGCGTCAAGTCAAATGTATTGTAAAATGCCCGCCGATAAAAGTGCAGTTATTTGAAGGTGCCCGGGTTCCACACAAGTGTAAGAACAA
Organism: Mantis religiosa; assembly: GCA_030765055.1. Classification (NCBI taxonomy): domain Eukaryota; kingdom Metazoa; phylum Arthropoda; class Insecta; order Mantodea; family Mantidae; genus Mantis; species Mantis religiosa. The sequence continues at coordinate 6,885,304 of JAUKNK010000320.1, read as the reverse complement.
TTAAAGCAGTTCACAGATTATCGGAATTTTGTCGTTGTCTCGACAGGAGGCAGCAGCCAGAGGCAAGGGCGAAGCAGGCAGCGGACGATGACGTGGAGACCGAGGAAGGAGTCCCGACGTTGAACCCAGGTACGTGCTGCCATGAGGCGAAAGTAGTGCCGCAATTGTTAACTTGCAATGCTATGATACATGTCCGACCGAGATGAGGTGTGTTCGATATTTAAATACTTGGAAGTTGAAACTTGCAGAAATTTCCTGCCTACTGAAGGATGTGTATGCTGAAACAATAATAAAGGAAAAAAATGTGGTCTGATTTCTTCAACTGAGCGAACAACCTACATGAAGAAACTCGCCTCGGATGCCTGTCACCCATCACATATTTTGAAGAACCGAGTGAAAAGAAAAATTGTGCAAGAGAGACTCATAATTCCTACTAAGTTATAAACTACTCTTCCTAACTTTTATCGTTGTGTTGGATATTATAATTTCTGAAAAATGTAACGATATGGAGAAATGAAGCAAACTACAATTTAATGGTACTATTTCCTAAATTAAAAAAAAACACACATTTTAATTGGAGACAAGTGATCGTTATTTTCTGGATTACTCTCGCAATATCTGAAACAATGACTGCAGAAAATAAATTCAGGCATCTGAAATAGGCTAATAGTATATTAAATCATGGACAAATTCACGTATCAGGTTTTCGCATTTTAAGAACCTTTTGAATAAGGAACAATGCATGAAACCTAAACTTTTTTATTAATTTTTACATACTCCAACGTTAATTCATACCGGACGATGGGTGAAATGATTATTAATAATAACTAAACACTAGTAACACAACTTCACTTATCTTATTTAAATCCTGGGACCGGTTTCAAAGCAAACATCTGCTTTATCCTCAGCCACTCAGCTTGACACTCACCCACTTACTGACTGACTGACCTTGACCACTACCGGAGTTTGAAGAATAGCTCCTTATCTAACTGCCATCTACCGGGGACAACACAAACTTATTGATGATGTCTATAGGAGGGATATCAAAATTCATTACGCGATCCTTATTTTTCAAAATAAATATCTTCTCCCAAACCATTAAATCTATCGGTTCCTTCAATTGTTTCAATAATTTAACTTCTGGATTTACTTCATGATTATATGACCAAAAATGATCAGCCACTGCCGATTTCTCGGTCTGTCTATATTTAATATTTCTAAAATGTTCTTTCGCTCTGGTTTCTAAATTACGCTTGGTTCTGCCAATATAGATCTTATCGCATTCTAAACAGTTAACTTGATAAATACCAGATTTTTTGTTGTCTGAAATTTTGTCTTTTTTAGAAAACTGTAGCAAATTCTTTATACTGTAATTATTATGAGGTGCTAGTATTATACCCACTGTCAGCAGCTTCAGTTTTTTTACATAACTAGGGTGAAATGATGTTCAAGTGACCTCAGGATTCATACAGCTTACAGTTAACCGACATTCAAGTTTTAGACTAAGGGAAAACCTCGGAAAAACCTTATCCAGGTAACTCACCCTGATCGAGATCTGAAATCGGTGCTTCTTGAACGTGAGTTAGACATGCTACCATCTACGCTACCAAGGCGTGCATCGAACCTAGGTGGACATAGAACTCGCGATCCTTTGAATATCAGAAATTTGCTCTAACAACTGCACCACCTCAGTAGAAGTGATTATACTATCCCTAGCAATCTGCCAAAAAGATGTTTCAGGATTTAATTTTATCAAGTATGAGCTAAAGTTGGAAAAAGGCGGGTTATCCAAAGCTGTACTGAGTATGGTAATGGCTATCGCGCTTATCAGCAATGACTTAGTAATTATAATATATCAATATGTTGGTACTCTCTTCTAGGTTAAAACATCATATAAGGGCTTAAAATGGCAAGTTAGTGCTTTATATTGGTTGCGGACAGATCAAATAAACAGTTTCGATATTAGGGACTTCACTTTCGCAAACTTGCATTATGCAACCTAAAGAACCGTTCACTTCTTACAAGCAAAATTATAGTGTACAACAAAAGAAACTAAAGTAGTGGCTGTCAGATATTTCATTTTTGTTCTTTTAGTGTTAAAGCACAGAGGCAATATTTAACGAAATAATTACCCTCGTTGGGGGATACTGTTACGTATATTTATGACAAAAATCTATGGCAACTGCGAAAATTAAAACCAGCTATTTTCAGTTTTAGGTCATTTTTTGTATCCGTTTACGGCCATAAAGGCATTACGGGGTGTATTTTACTCTAATTTGAAGTCCATAAAAATCATTAGAGCATTAAAAAGAGATACATCGCTGCAAACCATAAACCTTGGTCATTTTTATGAGCCAATGAAACACATACTAACATAAATAATCTTGAAACCGCCGTTTATCCAGTAAACAAAATACTGTTTTGGTTGCCCTCTGTTTTATGTCAGTTGCCTTTTGTTTTCAAGCACGTACGTACGGTGCTTGCATCTATTAAGATCTTACCTTAAATTTAGGAGTAAAAATCGCTTTATTTATTCTTTATAAAATTTTGTATTCGTAAGAAAGAATTATTGCTTTAATCCAGGATATGGAAAACCCTTTGTGTTTATGGAGAGCTACAAAGCAGTGAATTATAGCTGCAGTAATTATATGTTTTATCATACCTGGAAGGTTAAAAACCATTATTCAAGCTGCAGTACAGCACAAACAACGCTTTTAAACGCCGGCAATTCTATAGTATCACTGGAAGTACGCGAGTACCTTTTGTTCAGATAAGACAATTGTTTTCACTGTTACTCATGCCTGTCATTATTCAAAACAAATGTTTACTTGTCGTAAATTCTTACAGAATTTTAACTTCGTCAGTACAGATTAAATACATAGGGGAAAGTCGTGCAGTATCGGCCGGGTAAAGCTTTTTGACTTTACTCTGTTAACTGTGGTGCTTAATCGGAATCTTACTGTATTATTCTCTTACCTCGATACGTTCTATAAAGGCTTGTAGCAAGTGTCTTGCAGTATCGGCCGCTGACTTTTCAGTTAAAATATAGATTGTCAGTGATAAATTGCACTGCCACATATAGAATACTAGTATACCAAAGCATCGGAACTTGTCACTATTTCTGCTCAGTTCACAAATGTTTAGCTCCCTGGTTTACAGAGATCGCAAATATAGCGCTGCTGTAGGCCCCAGAATATCTTCCGTGCGCTAAGAGTTACACTAACCACCATCAAGCACCCAGAGCAGACAAAGAACTGAAGAGAGAAAGAAGATGTCAGATGCACAAGCTTACCACTGCTTGCTGGAAACTTCTACCACATGGAGCCGAAAACGGAAATCACAGTAGTGGCCGGTACTGCATGTCAGTCGATACTAACGACTATTCCCTCTAGCTATTCCTATAAAATGCACTATAGTTAAACAATTATTTATAATTTGTTAAGGTTATACAGACATTTGAATATAAGAACTTTTTCAGTTGGCGTTTAAATATTGTCCCATTTAACACTTTTAGCATGGCAGGTAATTTATTCTCATAGTGTAGGTCCCATTACATCCTTGTCAGATACTTTAACATTCGTATATTTATGGAAAACCGTTTAATTTCTGGCATTATAGATACTGTCTCATAAGCAATGTGTTTTTTTAATAAAAATAATTATTTGAAATGGGTTCTGACAAGCAATTGACAAATATTCAAACACAGACCATTAGATTCTATGTTCTTGAGCCATAGTTCAGCGAGGTTTATAATCCCACAATGGTACCAGTCTCTGGTTCTTGATACAATTATGTGACACCCACTTGCATTGCTTCAATGTTGTCAAAATTTCTCCCACGTAGAAAATGGACCATGGATCGAAAAAGATAATCTGATGAAGCAAAATCAGGGCTGCATGTTGGGTTCGGTAGCTTTTCGATTCCTTCTAATTTCTGAATTTTTTCTACCATGGCTATTCATGCAGTATGGGGTGTTGCAATGTCCTGTTGCAATAGATCTCTATTTCGGTTAACCAATACTGGGTATCTCCACCTCAAAGTTGCATGAACTCCTTCCAGTTGTTGAGAATAAAAATCCCTATCAATCGTACGCCCATTTGGAACAAACTCCCAGTGAATCACACCTTCAGAACTACACCAGACATGGAACATTATTTTGAGACCGAACTGAGTTTTTAACGATGACTTTGGCAGGGTGGCGGGGATTAAGCCATTGTTTCGAGACTTCAGGATTTCGAAAATATACCCCTTTTTCATCATAAGTGACAATTCTGCTGACAAATCTATCGTCTATGGAATTATGGATAAGCTGACGACAGACATCCACTCTACGTTCAGCCTGTTGAGGTGTCAGCACATGAAATACAGATCTACAGTTTCTGTATGATTTTCTAAGTGTCTTAATGCGGCGGTGTATCTTGATGGACCAAGCGGGCTTTCTTGCAGAACTTGGTGTGTATCCTCAATATTCTATACTTTAGGTCTTCCAGAACGTGGTAAATCTTTAGTGATTTCGTCTCTGTTGTTGAAACGTCAGAACTATCGTTGTGCCATACGCTCACTAAAAATACCTTCTCCTTCCGCTTCACATATTCTTCGAAATGCGGCAGCGGTTGTATGATCTCTTTCTAGTAGTGTCTTAGAAGTCCAAACTTTATCTCCATTTTGTGATTGTTTATTAACAACTGAAGACTGATACATGCTCACAATGTAGCCAGCACTAGCCATCCTGTAAATAGCACTGTCAATCCAAAGAAACAATAAATTCTCCAAAACACCAAAATAAAAAACCAACATTATTTATGAGACAAACTAATATGAGAGTGCAAATCATTATTTTTGGTTAACTGTTTATCATTAGTGATCAAAACTACACGATACGCATACAGCGAATAATGTTAACAAGTTATTTTGCATAAATGTTTCTTTACAACATTCTCTTAATGTGAGGTTATACAATATTCTTATACATCTTTTTTCAGGACAAATAATATTTTCATATGTACTTCAGTAGTGCTACCCCAGATCGCTATGCCGTACAACATTGTGGTCATATGGCTGTATTTCGATAAGGTGTGGCACACTGCACTATTACTAAAACCACATCCCATTGGTCTCCCTTATTATCTTCAATGTGTTGCGCATTGCTGGTTTCACATCCATTTGACGGCCCATCTTAGCAGGTGTCCCTCAAGGTTCAGTACCAGCACCACTCCTCTTTAATATCTGCACTTGTGATCTTCTTGCTATAGCTCCAATTTTTACGGTTTTATATGCCGAAGATACTGCTCTCTTTTTCTCACCCCGGTATCCGTCATGCCATTAACGAACTACAAACTGCCCTGGATCGACTAGCTCACTGTTTTACTAACTGGTGCATTTCCCTCAACACTAACACGGTGGAGGTTAATATATTCTCTTTACGTCCTTATAAGGATCCTCCTTCACTACAGCTGCTCGGGGAACAACTCTCATGATTACCAACCAGTGTACCAGTGAAATATCTTCGGGTACTCCTGGACACTCGACTAACTTGGAACGTCCACATCTGTCGGTCTGTTACACTTGCGTCTGCCTGGCTCTCAAACTGTACCCTTTACTCAACAGACGCACCTCACTTGGTTATGAATCTTCCCTCCTTCTTTACTCATCTCCAGTCCGTCCCATTTTTACCTATGCAGCCCCAGTCTGGGGTGACACCAGCAAGACTAATCTCCGCCGACTGCAAGTATTACAAAACAGGGTGCCGTGTACAGCTACAAATGCTCCATGGTTCATCAGAAACCAACAACTTCATCACGAGTTTGGTCTTCTACCGTTCACCAGTACATCCGCCAGCTGGCACGACCTTCCTTTTACCATCTCCAGGAGGTCCCTACAATCTCGACGCTCGCACTCGCCAACCAACTCGCCTCAAGCGCAGACTGCCACAAGATCTCCTGAGTGGCCTCTCCAGTACAGTCGACTAAAACGAGTGATAACTATCAGACTTAAACTCCTCACTTTGTGTTGCAGTGATTCTGCCATATTTAGCTAGAGGAGACGTCATGGCTACCTCAATTGTTATGTGTACTGTTACTCATTTTCTCAATCACAAACATCTGTAAAGCATACTTGCTGATCGATGTATGATAAAACAATAAAAAATGTGACTGCATAATATTAAATAATATCTCAAAATATCTTAATAGATGAAGTCATTAATCAAGTGTTACACAAAGTGTCCATGTGTTTGCCGACATTAGTCTACTATCCACATTAAATTCCCAGAAATTTATAATCACATACTGCAATATCACTGTTTTCAATCCTGAGATGAAAATTTTCTTTTAGGGATTTATTTCCTAAGAAGAACTGAATTAGTATCGCTTTATTGGTGCTGTATTTAAGATTAGTTGTATTAAGAATATCAAGCAGGCTTTTAGAACATGTTCCATGGTTATTTCCACAAAAAAACAGCATAGTAATATAATATCATCTGCCTAAGGGACTACTTTTTTGCTTGTTTGATATATAGCATTCACTTGTAAGATAAATAATAAAGGTCCTAAAACAATTCCTTACGGAATTCCGTAATGCACTATTTTATATTTTGACTGTACTTTACTAAATTTACTATCCTCTCTATAAAACATGTTATCACTTAAAAGCCATTTGCCTACTTTATTGTTTCCAAAATGTGTCTGGAACTATTTTTGCTTTCTTGCTTTCTCCTCTTTCCTCTTCTTAACATAATACAGTTGGCTGTATTCAGTCTATACAACAATTTCTGATGTGTTACACGGACATAGGTTATTCTATTCGTTTTTCTTCAAACTATCTTTACAAATACCTAATCTCTAGCTGCTTCATGTTAATCGAGATCCTATGCATAAAAATTATTTTACTGCTTGTCTCCTTGTGTCTGTAGTAAAAGCAACTGGATGCAGTAGACTTTAAGGATAGTAAAATAGTTTAAGAGTTAGTTGCCGTGCCTTTGCATTCCGTACTCTTCTCACACGACCAGGAGGGCAAAACAAGGAATAACGACTTTTCTTTCAAAAACCCAAAAGCATTGAAATTCATAGCAATAAAATGAAATGTTTCAAAACTGGTTAATCTCACACACTCACACGCGCGCGCACCTGGACAAGGTTTAAGATATTCATTTTACTTCGCAAATTCTTGTTTGCACCCTTGAAAAGCTTTATATGAAATACTAAGTTTGGTATTCAATGCACTTTTCTGCTTAACGCTGTACGATACAAAAAGCAACAAATGCTCAAAATATATCTATAGATGGAATAAGATATCTGTTGAATGGTGTATCAGAGATTAACGAAATAGGGTAGAATAATTTATTCTTCTTTAAAATATACATAAAATCCATGAAAATTGTCACTTCCTCTTAAAGTTTCTTATCTCCCTTATATTTAACGTTTTAGTTGCAAATATATAAAGGGAAGTCTAAAACCGATGTTTGTTTATTTTAGGGTTAACGGCTGTTTAAAATTTTTACTGCATTTTCTCCAGTACTCTTCACATTTCTTTTAAGCATTTTAACCTGATTTTGCCTAAATATGTTACGGCTTTTCCATAGTAACATCTGATCTTAAGTTAAATCTTCTTAACTTACCTCTATTGGAAAATATTTCCATTTCTCTAATATTAAGTTCCCTCTCTTTGTTATCATTATTGCATTCTAGAATGCAATGCCAATTATAGCTTAATATATTTTAATGCATCTCTTCCCACCTTTCCTTTCTCTTAAGCCACTTGAATTTTGTTATGTCCTTCAATATATTTTGCTCTCCGACATTCTATTTTTAAACGCCTGTAATGTATTAATGACCTTTTCTCACTAAATTGCTTAAAATGTCTTGCTGTTTAATACCCTGGACTCATGTTTTAATTTATTTCCATAAATTTTTACTTCTATTTGCTCTTCCTGTCCAAGTTTCCCCATTCCTGTTTCTTTCAATGTTAACTGTAATTTATGCAACCAAGTTTCTTGTGTTCCTACTTTCTCCCTTATAACCATACATTGTTTTAGTACATCACTTTCCTATAATAAATTTATTCTGTACCAGTATTTGCTTGCTCTTTGTGCTATTTTACCTTTATTCCCCCCTCTCCCTATTTGTGCTTGTGGTACACCATTTGGTGAGTTTCTTTGTAGCCCCAGGATTATTTTGCAAAAATCCCCGTGTATTGTTATTACACTTTCCCAACCTTTTACTAGTCCCCATATCTATGTTGCATATAACTTCCTTGCTTCAACCACCGTGCTGTAAATCCTTTCTAGGCATATAATTTGCATTTCTGCTGCTTTCCACACACTTGTTCTGATTACAGTATTGTTTACCATTTGCTAATACCTTTTTTATTTACTCCAATCAACTGTATTATTAAGCCTGCCCCATTGGTAGTCGATTTTTCTCGATACTTCAGCTCCATTATTTTCCAACACCATTTTCCCTATTTATTTCATTTACATTTCTTAAAAATTATAATTTTACATTTCTGTTTCTTTACTTTCAGACCCCAAACCGCAAAATTTGCACGTTGCTTCACTAACTTTACTTAGCCCTCCACAACTGAATAGACCTGCCACTAAATTATTTGAAAACAGCAGTGTTGGTGTTTCCTTAATAATGTCTAGTGAATACTTATTAAATTTCTCTATCATTTTTATAATATCCATCAATAAATATATTAAATAGCATTTGAATCACAAAGAAACAGCAACAGACCTTTTCTTGAAACATTTTTTCTGTTTTAGGAGATATTCAGAATATCTCGAGCAGATAGCATATTCGTGTACGTTCTATAAATACATAGCAGAGAAACAAAGGTTCTGATAACATGAACCTGATACCATGATACCACGTATAAACTGACACCTAATTTGAATTAAAACATGTATGTGGACAGATTATACTTTCAGGTAGAGGTGTCCGAAACGATTGTTATACGAGAAAACGTTAGTTTAGGTTATAATTATAGAGTAGGTTATTTACACATATGTGTAGGGTATTAAAGTAGTAAGTGAATACTAATATTTACCTACTTATAGTAAATACATCGTACATTGATGTATAGTCGCGCTGGTGGAACAGTTACCACGGATTTATCTTTGTTAACAGAAACCTCTCAGATAACGCACTGATGATTCTTGTAAGAGTTAGAGGGGTACTGACGGGCCTCCCGGTCGTGTGCTAACCACCAATGAACGCATCACTTCAACCAATGGAATTGGCAGAAATCACAAATGACAGATATATGGAGTAATCAGTGCGTTATATGAGAGGTATCCATTACCAAAGATAAATCCATGATAACCGTTCGAACAGCACCACCATACCCATCGATGTTGTTTTTGTGTGTGTGTGTGTGTGTGTGTGTGTGTGTGAGTGAGTGAGTGTGTGTGTGTGTGTGTGAGAGAGAGAGAGAGAGAGAGAGAGAGAGAGAGAGAGAGAGAGAGAGAGAGAGAGAGAGAGAGAGAGAGAGTTTCCAGAATTCAGCATAATCGAATAGTTATGAAGATAATGTAATATCTGAGTGCGTTGTCGAAAATATCAAAGCAAAGGGCAAGTAGATGTTTTTATATAGTTACCATTTCGGCCACTATGTGAGTGCGTCTGAAGGAAGGCACCACTGTACGTCGTCAGGGCTTACGATCTGAGAGGAGTAGGGTGCAAGGTTAAAGGAGAAATGTTCACTTCTATAGTGAAAACATTATATTTACTAGCCTCAGCCCCACACTAGTAAATCTTGATCGAAACTACTTGCTTGCTATACGAATATCTGATTAAACTTTCCAATGCCCTCCAAATTGTCCCCTAACTGATAGAACGTAAGCTTTCACAGCCGGAGTCAATATTACAATTAATTATTTCCGGGCTGTTTCGCCGTGGTCTGTTGGAGTAAGAACGTCCAAACGTTTCGTCCACAATTGCGGTAGGCGAAACTGTCTCTGAGGAAACTTCGACCGCGCCACTGAAGATGTCTACCGCAGTTGTGGACAAAACGTTTGGACGTTCTTACGCCAACAGACCACGGTAAAACAGCCCGGAAATAATTTATTGTAATAATGTCCCCTAACTCTGTAATTCGTCTTCCCACCGAACGCATTTATATCGCGGCCGACTAAATGCTGGCTTTGATTTCCCCTATTTTGTATATATCTTACATACATGGAAAGAGAAGAAGAGAGAGCGATAAAGAGAATTGCGTTGCCTGTGAGTGGTTCTTCCATTGTATCTTATTTCACTTATCTTAGTCAATAAAGTGAAAATATCTATTTTAATTTCCCGAAGTAAATATAAATGTGATACACAAAAGCGAATCTTGAAATTAAAATTTACAATAAACAAATTATCATTACATTTACAGCTGAAATAGTTTACATTTGGGTTGTTCGATTAAAAAACAAAAACACCTGTCTGAAAAAAAAATTGTACATAACATAATATATTTTTGAATTTTGAATAAGATCTCAAATATACAAAATTCAAATTTCAGAGTTTGAAGTAGCATAAAACGGTACAAACCTGCATATCCATCTCGGTCAAAATTACAACGTTTAATATCGCTTTCAACGCAAATAAACAAATATTTTGTCTATGCAGTTGTGAAAGCGAAATTCAGGTTATTTCAAGCCGAAGTCCCTGGTATTGAGTAAGTTAACAGATAATATAATTTTATAAAAGTTAACTTCTTGTTTAACCCCTAAATAATGCATAGGCATTACTCAAACATTATAAGGAATATTCCTACAGGCTACTCTTAATCCTCTCGCTTACTATAAAATATACTGAATACAGTACTGATTGAAAGTGAAATAGTCGTACAGACTGAAGAGATGACAGTGGATGCAAGTAAACAAAATCCTCAAATAGTTTTTCTGTAATTAAACACATTGCTAAATGGATAATCGCTTTTAAAGGTAAGAATATGTGGCAACGGGATGCAACTTGTTCATGAGCATTGTGCCTCTACTGGCAAGATAGTTATCTGTTTCAAAAGGGATGATGTTGTCCTTGAGTGCTACTATTATATGTTTCAAATTGGAAGAGTTCTCGCCTGTAGCGAATCAGATGCCTTAGAGCCTTCACCGTTGCCACCTCCTTATCCCCACTCTTTTTAAATTTCCCTCTCTCTCGCACATTTGTGACTGTTCGTGGCGCTAGACGTAAGGGAACTCAAACTGAATTTTCCGAAGTTTTATAATAATGCATTTGTTGTAATCACAATTGCAACATGAATATTTGTATATTACACAAATGCTTTAAATATTTAAAGTTAATTATAATATATGAATTGCTTATTTTTTCTAATCCAACGAAAATACCAGCGGTGCATCCGTATAGCTGTGAATGCTACTTACGTTAAGAGATAATTCGTCATTGTCATTTTCCTCTACGTCTGCGTACTGCAAATTTATGATCATAAGTTCCAAAATCCCGTTACGTGCTAATTCTTTCCAAAAGTCTACTTCTTGTAGTTTATCTGATGTCTCACGCAGTTTTCCCAATCTTGATGTGTTCCTTGTCAATTTCTTCGTGTATAAGTCGTTCAACGCCAGTCAGTTTAAAATGTCATTTCTGTTTGCAAAATAATTTGAGCCCACATTAACTCTATTGGATTGTTCTAGCAGTAACAAGGGAGGGGAAGGTCAGCTGATACACTTTCATGGAAGAGTAACTGAATAACGCTGCTTAGAACTCTGAGTAAATATAGATTACGAACCATTCATAAACAAAGATATAATGCGACCAGACGTGTTCTGCCAGACCAGCAGGAAGTGTATCGTTTCCTCTCATCGAATTAAAAAACACCTTGGCTTATTCAAAGTACATATTTCTTTTACCACGTCATGTCAAATGTGTACGTTTCACTTCTGAGTAATTTCAAATATACGTTCACACATACATGCCAACCAATAATGATACTCATTAGTGTTTACGTCACAATACTTTGTTATAATATATCTACTTTATTTATTTGTACTAAGAAAAGTATTTTGATTTTTACGATTATGTTAAATACGAGGGCCGTTCAGAAAGTAACCTCCGATCGGTCACAGTGCGGGTAGTGGGGGGAGTAGCGACGCCATCTGTGCAATCACGCACTAGCAGGTCAGTCGGCATCAAGCCGTGGTCGAGTGAACGTTGTGTCTGCGCTAGTTTAGTGTTTGTGGCCGTTTGAAATGTGTGCTGCAATAGAAAACCCCGCCAAATGTGAAGTGCATGCTATTATAAGGTTTTTTACAGCCAAAGGATATTCTGCAGCAGCTATTCATCGTGAGCTTTGTGCCGTGTACGGACCAAGAGTTATGAATGAATGAGTGGTCCGTGAATGGGTACGTTTATTTAAAAGTGGACGAGAAAACGTTCATGATGAAGAGAGGAGTGGTAGACCATCATTGGTGACGGACGAACTCGTTCAGACAGTTGATGCAAAAGTTCGTCAAAACCGACGTTTCACAATGTCGGAGTTGTCTACTGATTTTCCACAGATTTCTAAGACTCTCTTGTACGAGATAGTGACAGCAAGATTGGGTTACCGTAAGTTCTGTGCACGATGGGTGCCCAAAATTCTTACCGACCACCACAAAACTCAAAGAATCGCCTCTGCATTAGACTTTCTGTCACGTTTTGCGGATGAAGGTGAACCATTGTTAAACAGAATCGTGACCGGGGACGAAACCTGGAGTAAGTACAAGAACCCTGAGACAAAAGAACAATCAAAGATGTGGGCACATTCAAATTCGCCTAGCAAATCAATAAAATCCCGGCATGATTTGATGACGAAGAAGAGCTCAAAGATGCGGTCACAGGCTGGCTCCAGGCACAAGCAGGTGATTTTTATGCAGAAGGAATTTCAAAGCTTGTGAACAGATACGATAAGTGCCTCAATCGTTATGGATACTATGTAGAAAAATAGTGTAAAGATGTAGTTTTAAGATGTATATATTAAAATATTTTTATTAAACTTAGTGAATTTCTTTGCAATCAACCGGAGGTTACTTTGAATAAGCCTACGTGTTTGTTAAGTTCGAAAGGGGGGAAACAATACACTTCTTACTGGCCTAGCAGAACGGGTCTGGTCACATTAATTCTTTGTTTATGAATGGTTTCGTCATCTCTATTTACCCTAGAAAGTACAGAGCAGCATTATTCAGCTGTTTTTCCGTTTGAAAACCAGGGAAAGTATCAGCTGGAACAGCTTGCAATTGCAGATATTATAAACCATCTTCCCCCTTTCCACTGCCAGAACAATCCAACTGAGTTAATGTGGGCTCAAATTATGTTGCAAACAGAAATAATACTTTTATACTGAGTGAAGTTGAACGACCTATTCACAAAGAAATTGATAAGGAACACAGCAAGACTGGGAAAACTGCGTGAGACATCAGATAAACTATAAGAAGACGACTTTTGGAAAGAAATAGCACGTAACGAGATTTCGGAACCTATCATCATAAATTTGCAATACTCAGGCGGTGAAGACAATGACAATGATGAATTATCTCTTAACGTAAGTAATATTCACAGCTATATGGATGCACACTGGCATGTTCGTTGGATTAGAAAAAGAAGTAATTCATAAACGATAATTATTTTTAAACTATATACTTAAAACATGTGCGTAACATACGAATATCCATGTTGCAGTTGTGATTTCAACAACTGCATTATTATAATTCTTTGGAAAATTCAGTTTGCGTTCCCTTACGTTTAGAGTTTAGCATTTAAAAGAGTGGGAATAACGAGGTGGCAGCGCTCAAGACTAACGCATCTGATTCGCTACAGGCGAGAACTCTTCCCATTTGAAACACAATTTTTCAGGTCAGAATGGTGTCTCGGCGCTGCATAGCAGGATGATATACTCCTGGTAAAACACTTTCTCCTTTGGTAGGACGGTTTTCGATCTCTGGGCCGACCTGGCGGGCCGTTTCCAGGCCAAGGCAGGATGCCGATTGTGCAGGTCTACCGGGTAAGTTTCTAACTGGTAAATAGTCGGAACCCTTTCCTCTGTGCTGTCGTGGACCCTTGGTTCGGCCGCCCTCTGTCACCTCTCGCCTCATCATTTCTCCTTCTTGGGCATAGGTACAATAAACCACAGGTTTCGGTGCCAAATCCCCCCGTAGTAATACAAATCCTACTTCTATTTTAACAATCTGCGAGTGTACCATTTGCGATACTATGAAATTAAACGCTAGTATATTTATGAAACCAGTGGAGCACCATTAAAGTACTACGCACCGTAATTACTATGCCATTAAAGTACAAGCGAATATTTATTATGCCCACATGTCTAAGATTAGAATATTTATAAAATATTTTTGTTTTATTCTTGCCTCTGTGCATTGATCTTTTCTTATGCTGTGAAACAGCTGGCAGTACTATTGTATATATACAGACGCGAGTCTGAGCTTATTCTGAGCAGAATCTCATGTATAATTAACCAGGAGATCCGTGGTTAAAATCCCGGCTATGGCATTGAATTTTTCATTCTGACTCTACGTTTCCACACTTTAGCCTACACACGGCCAGTGTGAAAGAACAATTAATTTTTCCGTAATTTTTTATATAAATAAAAGTAGCTTTATTCTTGATATGCATTTGTGGTGATGTACTTTGTGGAATACTTCACTAAAGGTGAACTGTAGTTAATTTGAGAGTTTAATATTGTATTTGAGATTTAAAATTTACTTTGGATTGATTCTTCAGTATGACCTTCAGACACAATAGCGGATTTCCTGCCACTATGACCTTTTTTGTGGAGGCACAGCATACGTTAAAGTTCTCAGCGTTTTCTGTGAAAACAGTGTCCTGTGTAGAAATTCATGTTGGAGATTTAAGACTTAAAACTCTTGCTTCCATATTGCTTAGCATATTTAGAACCGAATTTGCATGGTATATTTTCCATTTTGAAATTTTATAAAGAAGGACGGAGTGTTGCTAATTTTTGGCACAGATTTATGCATTTCTGACATACCGTACTAGTTGCCTGCTACGTAGAAGTTCTTGTTTATTTTGCCTTAATGTTTGAGATTATTGCCACCTGTAGCGATATTGTTCACTTTATTTAATACACACTCTTAAGTGTTCTCAGGCTTTCAATCAGGTGAGTTCATGAAGCATCATCGTTTCGGAAGCTTGCGTCTTTTCCTCAAAATGCGAATACTTTAAGAGGGTTTATATGGCCATTATTTTTTCCGAAGTATAGGGTGGTTGAGAGCATGGAGGGGGCTTAATGGAGTCCCGCCTAAGGCACCTCCATTAGTAAAGGAGAGAAAGAATGGAAATGTCTATAGCAGAAGCGGGTAAAGATATGCTAGCCATGGGCACAAACATGACACAAGGCCCTGATCGTTTAATGGTAAATGGGTAAGGGTGTTAGGAAAGTGTGTAGGTAGGAGACGTTAAAGAGAATGGTGTGATAAGTTCCTCTATTGGCAATCAAGAACTCTGCGCTTGGGAATGGAGTTTATATACAGCGAAGAGCTTATAGGTTGCCTAAGCGATACAGCAGTACCTGTTGCTCGAAGAAGTTCGTGATTAGGATGTAGCCTTTCTGAGCATCTGGCAGTTGTCTTGGAGTTTATCAAGTCTGGTAGAGATGTTTGTGTAATTGTGGTCCTATTCTGGACGCAAAAATCTGCGGTATATGGAGGTAATGTATGCACTGTTTGATCCAAGCTGATGGTGGAACTATCCTTCAGAATTAAGTCATGCAAGGGCTAATGAATTGAACTAGCACTAGCGAGCTGTTTGTTACGACAGGGTTGAATTTTTGGAGTATCTTCTCCATTGTGTCCAGCTGGTCTTGCTAAGCAGAGGAATAGTCTACAAAGTTTTGGACAGACGTACGGTTGTGCTGGAAGTATTGACTGTGGGATTTGGACAAATGTCTCAATTCTGCTTATTTGGTCCTGCTGAATGGTGAAGTAGTTGTTCAATGCCGTGACTGTGCCCTAGTGTTGGTAATAGCTTTCAAAAGATTCCCCATGCGAGGATTAAGGTTCAAGACCGCCTTTTCTTCATAGCAATGTGGTAAGGTAGGCGGTAGGTGTGGCTGTAATTTTCTTTCCCTTTCAGTCAAGTGTATGCTGATGTTCAAGACCTCCAGGCAAGGTATCGGAAATTCCCTGTGTGACCTAAATTTTTTAGGCTTTTTAGCGAGAATTCGCTCCGGTGCTGTCGCTGATTAACCGACAGGTGGCTTATGCATGAATAATGTAGGCACTACGCCTAGCCGTAAAATAGCCCAAGCCATCGCAGTTGGGGCAGTAGTGATTGCCCAGGACAAGAAAGCAAGCTAGAGTAATGTGCAACGTAATCACTTTTGCTGTCTCCTCGGGGTATATGTTCGCACTCCCAGTATGACAAGGATGGAAGGCTTTCTGTCACATAGCTCAGCTCTACATAATAAATACCATCGCTGCAATAAACATTGGATTTGGCAGCATGGGTGACTCATATGCACTCTCATTCACTCATTTTCTAGTAAACAGATCCGAAACTGGAGCAGATAAATAGTTCAAGCTCATCTGCCCTTCATACCCCTCTAGCCTTCTTGTCGTGGGCATACAGTACCGGCAGAGTTTGGCCACGTGCTGTACCTTCGACAGCGCGTCTTCCGGGCTATAGTGGTGTTACCTAGGTAGAGTGACGCAAGTGGCAGCATCGTTGTTCAATGTACAGCAACGCCTATCCGAGTCAGAGAACTCAAAGTGAACGAATGTGTTCACTGTCTTGAATATTTGTGTTATCCTCAAAACCAAAATATGGGTGAAAGTCATTTCCTGATAAACGTTATACTCGCTGGATGTGATATGGATTCTGTACTTTAGTATAGTTCATATGACTACCATGCTTTCGATATTCGCTCTGATCTAATCACGATTTCCATCAGCCAAATTTAACAGTTCCTTTTGCATGTTGATGACTGCGTCAGGTCGTTGAATTACAACTCAGAATTACACCTGTGTCACAGACCAGCCGACAAAAGTCAACAAAGATGTGTCTGCACTTGGTGTTATATATACTATTAGGAAATCCTTCAGCATAGAACCGTTGAGTAGACCGAGAACTGTACTGCGTTTTCTGGGCTGGAATCAATCTATGAGAAATTGTGCTTCAAAACGTTGATTTTATCATTAGCTACTATGGCTATATTTCTTACATCTGCCTAGCCGCCTGGCTCAGCTGAGTATTTCAATACCGCGTTGCTACTGTTGGCACAAAAAGTTACAATGGAGTTATAGTTGTGACTGCATTGAGATATTCAATTGGTTTAAGAAGGCTTTACTAAAATCATAGACATCTTAAGCAAAAAATCAATTTAAAATGATTTACTGGACACCTGACAGCTAAGCTGGTATGGAAACAGGAAAAATAAAACCTTATACGAGGGCTGTTCGATAAAGAATGATTACAATTTTTTTGACAACGTACCTTTACTTATCCTCATAATTTTGATGGTCCTTTTCAAAATAGTCTCCCCTTAATACTTGTCCCAGGTTTTCTGCCAGTCTTCAAAGACATGCTGGAAACCATTTTTAAGAGATCCTTCAAAATCACATCCGCAGCCTTCACCACTGCTTCTGATGGATAAATACTCCCACGAAGGCGTTTCTTCAAGTTATAGAATAGAAAATGCCACATGAGGCTGAATACTGACTACAGGGAGGATGACGAATGCACTTCATGTTGATTTTTGCAAGATATTCAGCAGCATTGGCAATATGCAGCCGCGCATTATCGTGGTGCACCATCCAACCTGCTTTATGGAAATGTGGTCTTTTGCGCCTGATATGGACTTGTAATGTTTTCAGAACATACCTGTAGTATTGCCCAGTTACTGATGTGTGTGCAGATACAACATGCTGATAAACCATTCAATGAATATCAAAGAATGAGTTGACCATAACCTTCCCAGCAAAAGCAACCACTTTTGCTTTTTGGGGGGTTGGTGATGAAGGAGATTTCCACACTGAACTTTGCTGTTTCCTCTCAGGATCCAAATGATGTAGCCAAGTTTCATAAGCAGTGTTTACGTTTGAAAGAAACTCCGGATCTTCCTCTAACATCAACGTTAACTGTATGTTACCTCCATTGCAGCGGTAGGCGATACTGAACATGTCTGAACTTAGCTGGTTCTCACAGGCGGAAACCAGGAGTACCAACAATGAAACTACTACGGCGTGTTTGTTTCACATTAAGCTAATAGAATATAATAAGATTAAATTTTAGTGCGAAAAATTATAACCGTTAAAAATTATGATCATTCTTTATTGAACGGCCCTCGTACAATCGCCGTTGATAAATTGTTTCGTGCAATTTTAATGGGTTTTACAATTTTTAATTTTATCTACAGAATTTTTTCTATACCATAACACAATAATATCACTTTTAATCTCAAATTTTGAGACTGAAGTTTAGTTGCCTTGGAATGCCTTCTGTGTGCTTGATAGGAAACATGTGAATTTGCAATAGACAGGATGCGGAATTTGAAAGCGAAATATGAAGAGTAACGCATGTCTGTCACTTTTATTCACTCACTATACTGTCCAGATGGCAAAATGAACACTTAACTAATAAAGTCTTCCAACAAAAGTCATATCGGACGATGAACGAGATGGGTGAGATGATATTCTTGAGTTCAGTAATTACAGAACGTACAGTTACCCAGCATTCATCCTTCACAACAATAAAAGACCTCGGAAAAAAAAAAAAAAAAAAACCTTATGCAGATAGCTCACCCTGACAAATTTGAACTCGGAACCTCTTGAATGTGAGGCAGACACCCTACCACCGCGTAACAGATGTGGGCGTGTAATTCTCATGAACAATAATGTATTCCACTTCTTACAATGAAACTTCAGCGTACATTATATATACAATATTGTGGCAGCTGCTACACTTGCCTGCACCTATTTTGTCATTCATTAGATCATTATCAGCAATGCAGTAAACGTCATTAGCAACAGTGTCACGCCATTTAACACTTTCACTGCCAGTTTACTGTGCTTGGTCTTTAAACATCAGCACTGGACACTAAAAGGCATACTTAATAATTTCTGTACCTAGTGTTCTTACAGTCACAGGAGTAGAACTCCAATTTTCCATTTTGTGTTTCCTGGAAGTCAATGCAAATATGTAACATTTACGTGCAAATATTAGCCTACTGGACTGGTTTAAACAGAGTAAGTGTGTGAGGTTTAAGGGCCAGTTTGATACCTAGGTCATCTGGGCCATATTTTAAATACCGTATAATCATAAGCAGTTATAAATATGATCATTTAGGGAGCAGGCAATTTTCTTCCAAAATTAGCATGCTTGCAATCTTATCGCTCTTGTGGGAACTTCAGCCTGCACATGGCATGTATAACGAACAATTGATTAACGTTGATTAATCTAATTGTGGTTAATTATGAAGCCCATAAGTTGCTATTGAAATACGTTATCCCAAGATGCCTATAATAATCGGTTTAATGGGAAAAAATATTAGTCAGTTGGGGAGTTTAATGATGTATCGTATGTCGCAGTGGACCTCAGCCAGTTACAGCAGAGATATGCATCCGTGGTTCATATTTTGGCTATTTTATTGAATTTCTCACTCTGATTTTACCTTTTAACCTAAGCCTACACACGACAATGTAAAACAATTGTCTTGCAAAATCTGAAAGGTAAATGTCGTATCCTATAACATATGCGTCGTGTTAATATAGATGAAGTAAACAATACGCTAGGTGTCATATAAATAGTTACGGTAAGCTTTTGAACGCTTAGTCTTTTTATGTTCCTCAAAATCAATAACGTGCCTTCCATTCCTGGTTTCCGTTCGGGACTTAAACCTAAAGCCATAAATAACGTAAGTCATAGGTATATGTATATCCCACGCGCAAAGACGGCTAAAATAGTACAGTAATCATTAACCATTATACTAAAAAATATTAACACTATCAATAACATCCTTTCAGCTATCATCTCCCTCCTTAATACGAATGTTCCTACAATAAATAGAAAATAGCAATATTACACCCAAGTATATTCAAGTAGAAATAACAAAAATATACAGTTAGCTCATTTATTTATTCCTGGTAGAAATCCATCAGATGCAAAATATTTTGTTACGAAATCCAAGATGGTTCCTTTATACATGCTTCCTACTGTTCCGACCGCGCCGTGGCTCTGTGGTTGGACGCTCGGCTCTTATCAAGGTGTCCACAGGTTCGATCCCAGAGGACGCAAAGTGAGATTTGTGGTGGACTATACGGCGCTGGGTGGGTTTTCTCCAGGATCTCCGGTTTCCCTCAGCATCTCAGTCCACCAGTGCTTCATGTTCATCCCACGTATCATCATTGTCACCGCCTGCGGTGCCCTATGTAGCCAAACCGAACGATAAACAATATTTTTTCATTTCCTGGTGATCAGTTCGTTATACATTTCACAACTTCAGTCAATCAAAATTATTATTTCCCGCTCCAGTATACCTGACATCCCCGTGTTCTTGTGGGGAGTTAAGAGTCTAATGTTGCCTATTTCCCAATTTAAATTTCACTCCCATGCTTTCTGTCTGTTTGTATTGTTTTACCCAGTCTTCCTTTAACTGCCCTGACATTAACCTGTGGCTTTGACAAAAAAAGGAGAAAAAGACATTGTGTAAACTTTCCCGTGATCTACATCAATATCGCAAGAAAATGACAGCTGTTGCAATTTTACTTGTTTAACAGAATTATGGGCATCAATTTATGGATCTTTTAACATTTACTTTACATAAAACTTTTCATTCTTTTGAAGTACACCAAGAAAGTAAGTTGTCGCTTTTTCAATGTTCTAAGGATATTGAATTTTTAATCAACAGGAATCCAGCAAAGTAATAATTTTTTTGAAGGCTGACGCCGTAGCTCAATTGGTAGAGCACCTACCTGCCGTGCTTGGGGTCCCGCGTTCGATTCCCGGCGTTGGGGTGGGGTTTTTCCTCCGAACAAGATAATTCATCTTTCCCAGAGTCTGGTAGTATAAATAAAAGTGCGAATGTGTGCGTAATTTAATGATTAAACCCCAACAAATACGAGTTAAGACCTTCGATATATTCCAAAGGAGAGCGGCTGCTGATATAACCACTGGAGCTACAGGCAGGGTATAAATGGAACAAAAAGATCATAAAAGAATTTTTTTCCTAAACAACTAAACTTTTCACCCATGTTATATTTATTGCCATTCTCAACGAAACGAATTATCTCTAAAGGTATGCAGAATTATTTCGCTTCCAACTCAAACACAGAATTACAGAAATCAAAACCTTCATCATTCAGTAATCTAAAAGTGGTAAGTTACTCATTTCATTACAAATAGTTTTGCCTTCCAAATTTGGAACAAATTATATCAAAATTATGCGGCAAAGAAATAATTTACATTTTAAATATAATTAATAAATGAATGATTATAATTTTCTGCAATGATCGATAAAGAACTACTAACAAGACAAAGGAAAGAGAATCGGTCAAAATATTAATATCCTCGTATTTTGTTGCATGAAAGAATCCTTGAAAGTTAGAAGCTTGTTAAGTGTTGTAGACCATAGTGGACAAGTAATTAGTAACGACGGCCAATTCTTAGAATTCGCTCGACTCGCCGAGGGATCGTAACAAGTCATTAGGCAGGCCTGCCATATTAACAGCAGCAAACTAAAGCGAAGTTCTTGGAATATCAGGTTGGAGTTCTGAGAAATTTATAGAGAGGCTTGGAAGTGAAGATGGGGTTTGTAAAAATTGTGTTCCAACATAAAATCAAAAGCTAGGATTGGGGAATTAACAAACTTAAAGAAGGGAAGTTAGAAGGATGGAGTTGAACCGTAAATAACTTAAAGCTTAAATGCACAGTTATAATTCAAAAGGTGACTGACTTCTGTTACTACGGCTCGGGTTGGATTGTGGCTCGTAGCTCGGAGCAGACTTCGCCTGTCTAAGCGGCAGAACAGCATCTATATCCCCTATCATCGTCTTGTCTTAAAATTTCTCTGAAAAGGAAATTAAGTTAAATATTTCTTTATCGGCATAAGTTACAGTTAAAACAATCACTCTATAGTAATTTTCATAGGTTGGCCACATCTCAGCTAAAAGTGCCTCCAAGCACCATTAAAACTCCCATATAAGAAACAAGTGTTAAACCCTTGCCAAAATCTACGCCTACCCTGAGACAAGTACCTCATAGTTCGAGCTGATAGCCAATGTCAGAGAACTTCAAAACAGCTTGAAGATGTTCACTGGTACCCAAATCTTCAAGATTGGGAAGAAATAAAGTTATTGCTTCCACATGAACCATTCTTTGGGGATTAACTGTTAGAAAATGAACTTCACGACAACCCGGAGCTCCCGGTTTTGGAAGCAATTTTATTGGTGCTCACAAAAATGGGCTAACAATCACTACATTCATGATGATGATCAGATGATGCTGATAAACGTCGCATGCTTCGATGTACTGCAGACACTGCAATACAGGCCTCTCTCTGTCTGTCTGTCCGCCCCCCCCTCTCTCTCTCTCTCTAACCAGCTTTAAGGACACTTTTTAATTATATTGAAAACACATCACTTTGTTCTGTTATAACAAAATTACACCTCCTGACGCAATAGATAGGAAGCCAAGCAGATGACATGCTTTGTAAAATGGTTGTATTGCTGTTTTAAACCTATGTGTACTAGAAACTGGGCTATTTGCTTCGCTGACGTTTACAAAAGTTATTCTTTATTATGATAAATAATTTGGAGAAGCTTTCCAGTTGTATTACGTTAGCGTTTTGATTTATCTCGGTATAATTATTTTGAAGTCCACAAAAATAATTAGATTATAATTTATACCTATGTTAGACTATGTACTTCAAAATTACTGTAAACGTCTGGAAGGGACAGCGATAGTGAGACCGATGACCATTACAGTGTTGATTGGGTCAGATAAAGTATGCAAATAAAACAAAACACCCCATTATCTTCTCTGAACAATTGACATTCGCTCTTACAGGACTGAAGTAGTCTGAAATTGTCACATCAAGAAAATCGAATCATCAGTGAGACTACTCCGATCTCTATCTCAAATTACACGTTGGACTTTTTAGAATATTCCTCCAATGTGTATTCCGTCTAGTCAATCTTAAGATATTGAAATATTTTTAAAATATTTCAAAACTGAATTGGCCCGTCAGAGTTAATTATTTTAGAAATCAAGTTCTATAAAAGCTACAGAGTTGAATTTTTAAGGTATTTCACCTTTACTCCTGCGATGTACTTAATACATTTTCTTCTTCAAATTCACTTCCAGTATTTGAAGAATTTACATGCCAAAACCTTACAAGCCAATGCATTGCATCAGCAGTGTTCGAGAAGCATAAAACTTTGGATTACACTATATCCCTGGATTGTCAAACCAATTCTTACTATGACTGCGAAAATTAAATATAGCAACGAAAAACAGGCTAGTTGGCCCCATGAGTCTAAAGTGAGACGCTCATGTTACGTCATTCCGTTTGCTGGTTTAATAAATATGTTGCATTATTAAAGACGCTTATGTTTTGGCTAAAGTAAGAACATAGAATATGTTTACTTGGTAACCGTTCCAAGTTTCTCAAGGTTCATAATTGCGTAGATTGGCATTCCAATGTCAGTTACAGTAATTATAGATTATAAGATTATCTGATTATCTGATTATAAGAATCACTAATTTACGAGGGCTGTTCAATAAAAATGATCACCTTTTTTGACAACGTGCCTTTACTCATCCTCATCATTTTGATGGTCCTTCTCAAAGTAGTCTCCCCTGAATGCCGTGCACTTGTCCCAGCGTTTCTGCCAGTCTTCAAAGACATGCTGGAAAGCATTTTGTGAGATATCCTTCAAAATCGCCTCCACAGCCTCCACCACTGCTTCTGATGATGGATAATGCCTCCCACGAAGGCGTTTCTTCAAGTAGGAGATAGAAAAATGTAATATGGGGCTAAACCCGGACTATAGGGAGGGTGAGGGATGCACTTCACGTTGATTCTTGCAAGATATTCAGCAACAACAGTGGCAATATGCGGCCGCGCATTATCGCGGTCCAGCATCCAGCCTGCTTCACGGAAATGGGGTCTTTTGAGCCTGATATGGACTTGCAATGTTTTCAGGACATCCCTGTAGTATATACCATTCAATGAATATCAAAGAATGAAATGACCATAACTTTCCCAGCAGAAGCAGCCATGTTTGCTTTTTGGAGGTTGGTGATGAAGGAGATTTCCACACTGAGCTTTGCTGTTTGCTCTCAGGATCATGATATAGCCACGTTTCATCAGCAGTGACTACGTTTGAAAGAAACTCCGGATCTTCCTCTAACATCAACTTTAACTGCATGCAGACCTGCATGCGAATGTCCTTTTGTTCGGGAATCAACAGTCTTGGAACCCATCGCGCACAAACACGTCTCATGTGTCACAAACGTGTGGGTAGCACCCAATTAAATGTTCAGTTATTTCAAAAAGTGATCTTATGGTAAGTCGTCGATCCTTTCTCACAATGGCAGCAGCAGTGTTGATGTTTTCTTCCGTAAGAACAGTAACTGGAACACCGGGTCCACCTTCCTTTGAAATTGATTGTCTCCCATCTTTAAACATTTTAACTACCTTCGAGCTGTGCTGTAGGGATTAACAGACTCTCCAGAGCCCTCCTGTAAAATTGCATAGGCATCAACTGAAGATTTGTTGAGAACTTCAAAGCCGCATATTGTTCCTCGCGTTGTTACCTCCATTGCAGCGGTAGGCTATACTGAACATATCTGAACTTGTCTGGTTCTCATAGGCGGTAACCGGAAATGCCAACAATGAAACTACTACGGCATGTTCATTTCATATTAACCTAACAGAATATAATAAGATTGAATTTTAGTGCGAAAAATTATGACTGTAAAAAATTATGATCATTCATACATTATATTTCTCTTATTAACTTTTCCTCCATGACTAAGTATAGGTTTTTAATATTTCCCTGGTCTGTTTCTGACATTTACTTTCGTTGCTTAATTTAAAATATTGCACTTCTTTGGCCATAAGTTGAGCATTATACACATAATTAAGAATAGTAGGTATTCCTTAATTTTACGTCCCCGAGTGATCGTTAATACAATCTTTCTGCACTTTCCATAACTTTAAAGCAATGGCTACAATGTATCCACATAAAATAGTGACTGTGTTACGAGACAGATAGAGTTCAACAAAAGAATGGCTTCAAGGGGTTTAAAAGTGTAGTATCGTATAGCAAGGATGGGAACACATACGGAATCTCAAGTTGATCTGCTCCCAAGACTGCAGCAAGATTTGCTGTGTAAATGCCAGTGAACTAGAAAGGGTTGGTATTGCATTAAAGGGAATTTAGTCTCGAGAAATTCTGTTCTCTCTCGAACCAGATGTAAGAAACGAGCTCTGGCACTGCGCCAAGAAGTCCTGTCACTCGCAGAGGACATCTATCTTGCGAAAATCGTGTATAAGAACAGGAAAGGGAAACACACAATAAATATGTGTGCTCTGCTCGAACATTACACCTAAATGATAGAGTAAAGACCTATGAATGCTTCACAAATGCCTGGGTGTGTATGGCTCACACAAAAACACTAAACCTCACTTCGTAACGTTCAGATGGAAATGCAATGGGAAACCTAAGGTTGACTTTTGCCACATTGTATGTCGGAATCGCTCATTCACCATATTTTTGGAGAGGGCTTTTTCTACTTCATCTACCAAGTAATTACAGTAAATACACGGGAAATACAGATTTTTATATTTTATGAATCCGAACAAAAAGTAATTTTTATAAAATATTTCGTGTTTGTTATGAAATATAGCATAAAAATCAACCCCTGTGTTGAAGTTTAGTGTCTTCCAAAATTGAGACACGGATATTGTTAAATGGATCCGACACTCCGAAATTTATATATATATATATTGTAATTTAAGTCATATCGGACGATGAATGGAATGGGTAAAATGATGCTCAAATGGGCCCAGGATCCATGGAGCTTAGAGTTACCCAACATTTGTCTTTTAGGATAAGGGAAAAGTCCGGGAAAGACCTTATCCAGGTAACTCGCCGTGACCGAGATTCGAACTCGGGACCTATTGAACGTCAGGAAAGACATGCTACCGTCTAAGCTACCGGGCAACTAAGTGTTACACGGAAAATATTTCAATAATCTTTTCTTTCCTAAAAGTGACTACAGATTTCAATTTGCTCGAATGTTAAAATGGCATATGTTTAAGATATTTATGTAGTGAATGAAACTCAAATGTTGAATTTCATGGCTACAGCCTATAAAATCCTCTTCGACAGGAATTCTATACAATTTCATAGAATAGTTAAAGCCTAAAATAAGGCCAAATCTTACTACAGACTTCTTTAAAATCCACCACTTTGTACAAAGATGTGCTTCTGCCATATCCGATATCCAACATTATAGATTTTGAAGTTTTCAGGCTTAAAGTGATGTGGCTATTCGGCTGTTTCTCGCTATATCATAGAAAGGATAAGGAATTTCAAATACAGCCTAGTACGATATTGAGTGTCGGTGCTGCTTTCTACTTCTCCGTAATACGTATAATGAAATTAGTAATGAAATTATTCTGCTACGGTCTGTTTCGATTTACATGAAGTAAACTTACATAGGAATAGTAAAACAAAAGTAGAGAAATTCATATAAATTTAAGTTCGAATATTCTTATTTCCAAAATTAGCTGCAGATCGATTTAGCACAGCTTTCTTTCTTGTTCCTCCTTTTCTCTCTACCCCTTACCAAAAAATTCGATACTGAGAGTTCACTGATGTTTTAAGTGCCAGACCCTTCCTGCCCCGTTCCCTTTATTTATATGCATATGCAATTTAACTGAAAAATACCATAATTATTCTTAACTATAAATAAGAAAATCATAAGAATTATATATAAAAGAAAAAGCTAAATATAAATTATTTTTAATTTTTATTAATAATTTTCTTTCCAATTAATAATTTAAATTTTTCGTGAAGTTAATTAAGTTTCGTCAAATTGTTCGTGTATATATATTTGGTTAAATGCCAAAGCTGGGTTTGGAATAAAACATTTTCCACTAAACAGAAGTACACAAAAATTATTTCGAAGAATTCCTCAATTATCCTAAAATATTTTAATTTCAAAATTGTATATTTGGCATAATCATGGCTAAAGTATGGAAAGACAGAGTCAGACTGAAAAATTCAATGCAATAGCCGGGATTTGAACCATGGATCTTCTGGTTGCCGTCCAGCCGCTGTAACCCTTGAGCTACTAGGCCAACGTGCCGACATGACATTAAATTCTCCAACTGACATGTTTCTCCCCCCCCCCCCCCCGGTAAACCACTAGGAGTTCTGATAAACACATGAGATAACTGCCTTAATGCCGACTTACAACGTGTAAGTACTTTAAGGCCCGGGCTTTATAGTTAACCACTATTAGGTCAATTAATGGAAATTAATTGTTCTTTCACATTGGCCAAGTATAGGCTAAAGTATGGAAAGACAGTCAGACTGAAAAATTCAATGCCATAGCCGGGATCTGAACCACAGATCTTCTGGCTGCCGTCCATCCACTCTTAACCCTTGAGCTACTATGGCCAACGTGTCGACAAGACATTAAATTCTCCAACTGACTCTACACTGGTAGTATGTTCCTGCGCATTTATAAGGAATATGTTTTCGGCTTTTAGATGCCAGACCTGGACTGAGGCATCCGGATCTTTATGTGTTATTTAATTGACCGATAAGGCCAAATAACAGTACTTGTTTGAATCTATGTTCCCTCTGTGTCAATTTACTTTACAAGAACTTTTACTTTAAAAAATCTATACAACTATCTATAGCTGGCTGGTTAAGGTATAATTGCCGTTTCTTAGCTTTACCCAAATAAATTAATCTTCTATGATGTACTTCCCTTAAGATGACGTTATTAGCTTATGACCAGAGCTAGGAAGCTCGTACCGATTTCGTTGAGCAGTGTAAGAGCGGCCAGGCATCGCTATACAACGCAGCGCTACTAGCAAGGACAAGGTTCATTGTAGAGTGCAATTCATTGCTGCAAAACAGGTTTAACTGCAAGGCAGAGAGCACGTTGGTAGGAAGAAAGGCATTCAAATAACATCTCTGTTGTGCTTCAAAGGTAGCAAGTAAATTCACTATACAACCATTGTATGTTTTCTAGAAGTGTACTTATTCATGTCCTTATTTACTTCATTATTTACATTTATATTTCAATGGGATACTTCAGAAAACATGGAAAAAAGAGAAGCCAGGTCGAGAAATAAATTAGCTGAACTCATTAACGAATTTGCAACAGATTATCAATCAACTAAATCTTGTTTTAAGGGGCATAAATGAGTTTTTCATTTGAAAGGCTTCAGAGATACATTATTGTCTTTAGTAATACGGCCACAGATGGGTAAATATGTAGTAAAATTCCTGATTTTCATTTTGTCTAGTAAGAGTCAGTAGTATAGAATTGAGAGAATCAGCACAGTGTAGATAAGATGTTGAACTCTCCTCTGTGTTAATATATGAGTGATGTAGAATGCTCATTGATTTAGAACTCTCCTATATGAAAATCGAGTTGTAAAAGAAGGGGAGTGTTGGCGTAGTGCCGTTCTCCCCTGTGCAGTGAGATGTTTTTGAGGGTTGGGATGATGATGATGATTGTGTGTGTGTGTGTGTGTGTGTGTGTGTGTGTGATGTGTAATGTGTGATGGGTGGGATGGGTAACGGGGGGGTTCCGGGGATGTTTGAATTAAATGTGAATTCTTTTCGATGTGTGTGTGTGTGTGTGTGCTTGAACTCTCATGTATGAATATCGAAGTCTAGGGTTCGATATTGTGATGGGGCGGTGTGGGTAACGGGGGTTCCGGGGATGTTTGAATTAAATGTATTGATAGTAATTCTTCGATGACTGTGCTTGAACTCTCATGTATGAATATCGAGTCTAGGGTTTGATATCTATTACGTTCAGTGCTTCGATGTCTGTGCTTGAACTCTCATGTATGAATATCGAGTGTAGGGTTTGATATCTATTACGTTTAGTGTATGATATATGATGTAGTATCGTTATTCTTTAGATAAAAGAATATCGAGATAATGATTAGGTATGTTTACTGGGAGAGATTTATGAAAATAAATGTAATAAGACATTCTGGTAAGGGGTGTTCCCTATGCAGAATCTCTCCTTGAGCTATTGTATCCAAGAGCGATGTAAAGGTTAAGAAAAGGTTAAATTCCATTCCCACATCGAGGTACGAGAGAATATAAATCTATTCCACATTGATGAAGTATAAGAATGGAAATGTAAATCTATGTGAGAGGGTCGCATGACAAAGAAATGTCCCCTCTAAGCATGATAAAAGTGGTACATAGCAAATGCAAATAAAAATAAAAGCACTACCCATCTCTTTAAGAATGATAAAAAAAATATTGAGAGAAAAGTATAAGAATGCAAATGTAAAGCTGTTTGAAAGGGGTTTCATGATAAAGGAACGCACCCTCTAAGCACGATAACTTAAAAAGAATATTCCCTCTAAGCATGATAAAAGTGGAACATAACATCGAAAATAAAATAAAAGCACTAACCATCTATTTAAAAATGATTAAGATAACGAGAGAAAAGTATCTCATCTTTAAGTAGATATGAGTAATACAAAACTGATCAATCAATACGATAATATATATACGCAAGTAGGGGTCTATAGTGTAGATATCCTAACTATTCATGGCAAGGTATCACCCTCCATATAAAAAAATTGTCTAGAAAATCTCCCCTCAGTATTACGAATACTCCACTGAACGTCATCCCCCTTGGTATGTAGGTCAGAGAAAAAAAGAGTTAATCTCTCCAGACTGGTGACAGGGGTGATCAAAACATTCCTATTGCTGTAGCGAAGTCTAACTTTGTCAAATAACGTTAGGAAAAAAAAAGAATATATTTTAAAATTAAACGAATGAATCTATATATTTGTATGAATGATGAAACAATACTATGAATGTGTTAGTATACCAAATGTAAAAAAATCAAATGTTCAGAAAAATATATTTTGTACAAGTATGTGTGTATAAAGAAATGTGTAATTATATCCCCCCCTCCAAGATGTAGGGAACGAATCACAGTTAGTGTGCGCACGCAACATGGTGTTTGGGAAGGAGAGATACGGTTGGAGGGGGTGTAAAAAATGATGAACCTATATAAAGTTTAAACTATGATAATAAAGTTACTAGTAATATGTTTTAACTCATAACGTAGTCACAACAACTTTAAAGTCATAGTGTAATATGTAGACAGTAACAGCTCTCCCGGAAGGAGGAGGCGGAGCCTCTCTCAATAAATACCCCGGCACGGATGTGTTAGGAGGCAGTCGATTCTCTGGAAATATGGATCCTACAGGTAAGATAGAAAAGTTGTATATTGTATTTCATTTTTATCTCTGTTTACGAAGAGTGTTGAAGTAATAGTGATTCGTTTGTGCTTATATGTTTGTTTCAGATCATGAGATGCTCCAGCTAAATCAACTAGCTGAAGGTGGAACACATCTTCCCACAAAGAAACTACGTGAATTAGACCAGTCCGTTCAACACATCATTCGATCCGTCAAAACCGTGAAGACCAGATATGGTGAACGGGTTGTCGTCGAAACATCAGAATTCCAAGTCTTCCTCCCGGAGAGATTCAAACACATGACCGCAGCGCAGAAAGATCTACTAAATCGTGGTGACTGCATACTCCAATACCATGGCGAGGAAACACTAGAAAGTGGTTTCAAACGACATAAATTGTCTTTTTTAAGCAGCCCGTAATGTCGTCAAAAGGTGAGTACAATTATTGAATAAAATTTCATAAAAAAAAAAGTGATAATGTAGTTACTTGCATGTAAATGTGAAATCGTACATGTTGTATTAGAACTTAAAGTGTTAATTATCGCACGTCATGTAGTATTAGTAATTGAATGTAGTTACTTGCATGTACGTACATGTTGTATTAGAACTTAAAGTGTTAATTATCGCACGTCATGTAGTAGTAGTAATTGAGAGTGAACGTTGTAGGGTTAATTTTCATGTGTAATAATTACGTACATGTGAATATCGTAGTTCAGTTACGTTATTTCACATGCATGTTAGTTACGTTTGTTTGTTACACGTAAAAGTAACGTTGTAGGTGAAAAAAGAACGTTAATTTATATGTGTAAAACGTACATGTGAATATCGTAGTTCAGTTACGGTATTTTACATCTATATGGTTTACGTTGTGTGTTTTTATCATTTATGTAAGGGAGAGAGCATTACGTAAAACAGTTACATACTATCTGAATATTGTAGTTACGTGATGATAGCAATAATTGTAAAAATACATAATCATTATGTAACTATTTTCATATGTAAAAGTTACATGCATGTTACGTTCTACGTAAAGTATAGAGTTTACGTAAAATTGAGATTCATACATGTAAAAGTTATTAACATGTATGTTATTTCTGTTACCACCTTACATACATGTAAATCAATGTTCCCGTATGTAAAGTTAATCGAATGTTGTAATTGCATTTTTCAGAAACGGCGACAAGATGCTCCGATACTGCCACTGGACAACCCTCGATTCAGCAAGAGGAAACCTGTTCGAACGTGACCCAGGCTGAACGATTACGATGTAATCACAGTGAGTCAGCATTCAAAAACAGATTATGTACCTATGAAATTCACAACTGTGTTAATATACTTGATCCCGTTATATTCTTAGCAGAATGCAAACCTTTAATTTTGAATGAAATTGATAAGGGCTTAAACATGTATAAATCAGGTCTTAAGATAGGATCCTGTTTATCCTGTCAATATGTCATAATATCACAAGAGAGCGATAATATTCATACATTTAACTTTAACAGTAAACTTGAGGTGATATTGCAATCTACAGATAAATCTATATGGTATGAAGAGAAGATTGTACAACCTATACTAGATCATATGGATAATTTTGAATCGCGTACCAGTTCAAAAGCTTTATACAGTATTGAGAAATTAACAATATATGTGACACAATACGATTCATTGAATGCAGGGATGTATACTGAATTACCCGACTTTATAAAATCGAAGAGAGCTGTTATTAACATTCGTAATACTGATAAATATTGCTTTGCATACTGTCTGTTAGCATCCAAATACCCAGTAGATCGTAACAAGAATCGACCCACCTCCTATAAAAGATATGATTTTCGTAACGAATTTAACTTTGAGAATATAACATTCCCCGTATCATTGAAAGATGTAGAAAAATTCGAGAATCAAAATTCAAATATTTCAATAACGATATACGGTGTTGAAAATAAATCGATTATTCTCTTATATCAACCAAGAGAGATAAAATCACATCATGTTAATCTTTTAATGTATAAAAGACATTATTGTCTGATAACAGACTTGTCACGTTTGCTAGGAAAGCAGCTAACGAAACATAATGGGCGAAAATGGTTATGTAACAATTGTAACTTGTATTTCACATCAGAATCACGTTTAAATAGCCATAAAAAGAGGTGTATGATGAATCAAATTATCAGAATGCCCGAGGCTGGTAAAACTGATCTCGTTGAATTTAACGCATATTCGAAATGTCTAAAAGTTCCATTCGTGGTTTATGCAGACATAGAATGTATCTTACGTAAGGTAGATTCGTGTCAAGATGTATCGAGTAAAAGCTGGACACGTAGCATTCATAAACATGAAGCGTATGCAATTGCATTACATTTGGTCTGTAGTTATGATAAAAATTTAACACGTTTCAAATCATTTGAAGGTCCATATGCAATTGAAAATTTTCTTAAAGAATTAACGTTAATTGCAAATCAGGTCATTAATATATATGCTAATAAAATTGAAATAAGTATGAGAGATGTGGATGAGCTAGAATATCAAAATGCAACACGATGTCACATATGCAAACGTGAATTTCTTAACTCGTGTATAAAGGTTCGTGATCATTGTCATTTGACTGGAAGTTACGTTGGCCCAGCTCATAAGTACTGCAATTTAAATAGGAAAATGCCAGGATTCATACCAATATTCTTTCATTGCTTGTCAAAATACGATGCTCATTTCATAGTAAAGAAACTAGGTTACGATACGGAACCTATCAACTGTATTGCACAAACTTCTGAAAATTACTTATCCTTTAGCAAAAGATATACAAATTCGAATGGAATGAGTATATATCTAAGATTTCTGGATAGCTATCGTTTTTTGGATTCAAAACTTAGTAACCTTTCGGATATGTTAGAAGCAGATGATTTTCATTATACCAATAATATGTACACGAATCCTTTGCATAGACAACTGATGAAACGTAAAGGTGTCTTCCCGTACACGTATGTGGATTCTATAGAAAAATTATACGAGAATAGTCTACCATCCAAACATCAGTTTGATCATGTAAGCGATGAGGATTATAGTCATGCTAGAACGGTATGGAATGAATTCAATGTTAAAAATCTGGGTGAATATTTAAATATATATCTTAAGTGCGATACATTAATACTAACGGACGTGTTTGAACGCTTCCGTGAATTAAGTATCGGTTTGTACGGACTCGACCCGTGTCAGTATTACACACTTCCCGGGTTAGCCTATGATGCAATGTTAAGAACGACTGGTGTACAGATTTCATTATTAACAGATAAGACTATGCTAGATTTCTTCGAAAAAGGAATACGAGGTGGAATTTGCACTGTGTCCAAACGGTATGCAAAGGCGAATAACAGATACATGACTAGCTATGATAACACTCAACCAACTAATTATTTAATGTACGTTGACTGCAATTCTCTATATAGTTATACAATGGAAAATAATAGCTTACCATACACTGATATAAGGTGGCTAACTGATGCTGAAATTAAATCAATAGATTTTATGTCTATTACAAGTGATTCTGACGTGGGATATGTGTTGGAAGTAGACTTTAAATATCCACAGGAACTTCATGATATACAAAATGATTTGCCATTATGCCCTTTGAATGAAATCGCGCCAGGTGATAAGTATACAAAATTGCTAACAACATTGAATGATAAAAATAAATACGTATTACATTATCTCAATTTTCAACAATGTGTTAAACTTGGTTTGATTCCATCGCGTATACATAGAGTAATAGGTTACAAACAATCTAACTGGATAAATCCTTACATTGAACTCAACGTTCGTAAACGTATTGAAGATAAGACGAAATTTGGTCAAAATCTATGGAAGTTAATGAATAATTGTGTTTATGGAAAATTTATAGAGAATGTAAAACGTTATAATTCATTTCATTTAGCTACCAGCTGGAAACGAGCGCGTAAATTGTTAGCTCGACAGACATGTATAAGGTACGTGATTTTTGATGAAAATTTAATAGGTATAGAATTGGTCAGAGATGAAATATTGATGAATAAGCCAATATACATAGGACAAGCAATCCTGGATCTATCCAAACATAAAATGTATGATTTTTATTATGAAATTCTGAAGAAAAAATTGAAAGATGTAACTTTAATCTATACGGACACGGATGCTTTTCTCTTTGAATCTAGCTGCGATATATATGAATTTATTAAAACCAATATACATTTATTCGATACATCTAATTATCCAATGGATAATGTGTATGGTATTCCGTTAGCAAATAAGAAAATTTCAGGATTATTCAAGGATGAGCTAGCCGGTAGAGTGATGACTGAATATGTAGGGCTGAAATCGAAATTATATAGTTATCGATATGATACTGAAGTGATTAAAAAATCAAAAGGTGTAACAAAAGATTCGATGAGATTCATAACCTTTGAACAATATCTCTCATGTATTACACATCCTGACACTATACATCGAAGCATGCAGACATGTTTCAGAAGTTATAAACATGATGTTCATACTATTGAATCTAATAAGATAGCTTTAAGTGGTATCGATACAAAACGATACATTCCCAATAATTCATTTTCAACATTAGCATGGGGACATTATGCTATAGAAAATTGTCAAGTGTAAATTTCTTTTTCTTTTCTCAATAAAGCATAGATTCAACTGAGTTAAAAGGTATTACTAGGCCACGATAATAACATATTACTGTATTTCAAAAAATAAAATAATTGAGTTTCAAGTATAATTGTAAAGTGTGTTACAACTGAGTTAAAAGGTATTACTAGGCACATGATAATAACATATTACTGTATTTCAAAAAACGAAATAATTGAGTTTCAAGTATATTTGTAAAGTGTGTTACTAATTACATGATAATAACATATTTACCTCATTTGAAAGATAACGTGTTGCTTTTTTTATGTTTATGTTAGGGTGAAGGAATATTTTTTCCTATTCATGTCGTTTTGAAATGTTAGATAGCAGAAATCAATGAAATGTTAATTCAACTATAATCATGTATGATTTTTTATTAAAATATATTTACTAATTATATCAAAATGTTATTATCATGTCTCCGTTAAGGGGTGAGGGGAGATTTATATATATCAATGTGAACTAGCATGTACAAAGGCTCTTATTTCAGCTATAATCATGTATGATGTTTGTTTAACGTATATTACTAATTACTTCAAATTGTAATTATCATGTTTACGTTAAGGGTAGGTGAATTTATATATACTCAATGTGAACTAGCATGTACGTTATGTTAAAATCTCTACAATTAGA
Organism: Mantis religiosa; assembly: GCA_030765055.1. Taxonomy (NCBI): domain Eukaryota; kingdom Metazoa; phylum Arthropoda; class Insecta; order Mantodea; family Mantidae; genus Mantis; species Mantis religiosa. The sequence goes on along the minus strand of JAUKNK010000320.1, from coordinate 6,849,570 downwards.
TGTTAATTCAACTATAATCATGTATGATTTTTTTTAAAGTATAAAAATGTTATTATCATGTTTAAGTTAAGGAGATGTGAATTAGCAGTTACAGAAGATTTTTAAAAAAGTATAAAAATGTTATTATCATGTTTAAGTTAAGGAGATGTGAATTAGCAGTTACAGAAGATGTCAGGAATCAATGTGAACCAAAAAAAATCAAACACAATATATCATTAAAATTATATTTCTTTATTGAGTTGTGTGTTTTTTTTATTTATACAATGTCCACCTCATTAATCCATTCACGGGTAGGAAATCCTAACCATTTCACCAGAATCCTATCACCACGACGTCTGATGATCCTTTCAACTAAATACGTGTCTGGATATTGAGTTTTCTGTAATTCATAACCGTAGAATGCTCCTTCAATCAGTTTACCCTCCAGATCCTCGATGAGATAGGTCAATGGATGTGTCCTTTGCACTGTACGTATCCTAAAGACTTCAACACTCCAATTTGGTAGATAACCTTTCTCCATAACACCTTTATGCTTAGAAATCCTCACGTAGTCACCAACACGATGAAGCCTAGATCTTCGCTTCTCACGCAGACCTCTATCATATTTGTAGACGCTGAGCAGGAGAGAATTATCACGAACTTCTACAGGCTTCATACGAATCGTTCGATGGTAAGTATTATTGTAGGTATGAATAATTCTAGGTAGTATGTTTATCCATTGATATGAGCCTTGAACAATAAATTCCTTATGCAAAATCAGTTTGATCGTTCTTATTAAACGTTCCACTGCAGCAGCCTTAACGTGTGTGAATGTACTGTAATGATTAATATTATTACGATTCATTAGTTCGCGGAAATGTTTATTGTAAAACTCCCTTCCTTTATCAGATTGAACATTCTTCGGAAACGATTCCATTTCATTCAATATCTCCTCCATAGCAGTCGAAACGTTAATACCACTTTTATCACGTAATGGTCGTGCATAAGCCATCTTGGAATAAAAATTGCATGCAAGAAGAATATACTTATAATTCCTATTGTCTCTTGCATAATTAGACATGTCCATAAGATCTATTTGTACTAAATCTTTCATTCCTTTGCTTATGATCTTACGACGTAAAAATCGTCTTCTAGCTGGTGCATGTAACTCGGTTGCAATGCGACGTTTTATCATGCTATAATTTTTGATGTTTTAAGTTCTGTAATAATTTCTTCTATCTCGGGTGAGTGATTCAAATTACCTGCATCCCTCGACGCAACCAATAATCTTAATCTGTTTATTATTTCATTCGGATCGTTCCAGTAGACGTAATCTAATTTTCTCTGCGGTACATGTTCTTTCCAACGTAAACCAAATCCAGTTCGATTACTAACAAGGTCACGAATGATATGACGATACTTGAACCCTCGATTTGCTCTTAAACGTCCATCTCTTGAATAACCGTGTCTGTAAACTTGAGTATTCTGTAAGATTTGCGAATACACGTCTAAATCATCATCTGTGTACGATGTCTTGCGAGGTAAACGTTTAAATAATAATTCATATAAGCCTGCTGTGGGTTCATACGTTTCTGTTCCTATCTGAACACCATCAGATTTAAACACAACTGTCTTGTTACCCAATTTATACTCATTATCCTCGTAACGTATGCCGTAAGTATTGTCCATGTCACTCGAACTGGCAGTTCGAACCTTGTGTAGATACTTTGACACGAGATCAGATCCGTTAGCATCATCTGTAGTTTCGTCGTCGTTGTTGTCTTGGTGTGCTTTCGCTATTACTTTCAATGGTTCGGTTACAGGTTGAAGAACTTCAGACATGACTCGTTGCGTTTCGAATTTCATTCCTTTGAGAGAACGTAACTTTTCTCTTATTGCCCTACTGTGACGGGCAATGGATTCCTTAAGTCTTATAGCTTCAGCATCCATATCGAAATGAATGTATAATTAATCAGCTACTGCTAATTTATATGAAACTATCAGTTCTATACTTAATATATGACCATCTTTAGCACGTCCGACTGGCGCTGTAAACGATAGAATATCGCCAGTTTCAACTCTTACAGGATATCTTTCAACTAATCTTCCGTTTATTGCAAACAATGTATCATTTACAGCATGCGGATGTACCGATGATACGATGGAACACGAGAGTACACTTCCATTTCCAGGAACTTTATAGTATTCGAGTCCCGATGTTAACGTATACCTTAAAGAGGGACCTCGAAACGGACGTGTTTGCAATGAAATTATGAGTTGTGCTTTCAATTGTTGTAACATAGTGTTTACAACATTTCTCATTCGTGTTTTCATAGTATGAATATCATTATTTATAGTGATTAGTTTATTATCAAGTTCCGTTTGTCGTGCGGTTAGTTCTTTCACTTCTTTTTCTACAGCTGTAGTAATAGTCTCGCTAGCGGAGGTGATTGTTCTAGTTAACTGACTTTGTAATTCATTCTGTTTCCGTGTAATAGTATCGACAATGTTTGTTATAGTCTCAGTTAAACCCGTTTGCAATTCATTATGTTTCTGTATAAAGAAATGATTAACATAACTCATGGTGACTGCATCACTATCATCTATCGGGTCGGCTAAATCCTTCAATCTCTTCATTCGAAATGATAGAGTTTCATTAGAGTCGTGAATTGGAATCCTATCGTCTACATATTTTTTATTAGGAACGTCGTGTTCGTGAAGGGGGTCCAACAGCGTTTTCATTCTTATACCATCTATAATGACATTATTTTCGAAATCACGTTTAAATGCATATTTACTTAAGTACTCCATTAAATTGTTGTATTGGATGTCGAGCGATTTTTGTATGTGATCCCTAAGCATAGCTTCAAACTCGCCCATACGCTGATACGAGGTCTGCTCGCTGAAGATCTGCATTCGATTCTCGACGTCAGCCGTATGCGTATCCACATAACGTTTAGTCGATGCATCGTCACCTTCTTCAGGGTCGTGAATATTGCACAACCGCTTTCCCTTGAATCGATAGTTTCCCGATCCATCTCTAGTTATGATATATCGATTGAACACACCCCTAGAGGGTATGATTCTTCGGGATCCGAACCTGTCGATACTCATTGCTTAAGTGATGGATTATTCTATTTATTCATTCTGATAAAGCGATCAAAACCGTGACGGTAGCGTCCCTCGTTCAGTGGATATTCTGGTACTATAACAACAAAGGATCGTTCATCACTCTCCCATATATGTTTACACATATTCTTAAATTCATCATAGGACATATCGGTATTTACATAATCTTCGTATATATGTTTTAAATTGAGATTATCCTGTCTAAAGAATATAATCATATTTGCATTATCTCTAATTAAATGTTTAGGTACTTTAGCATATGATTGTGCTAAATATATAGCATCGACATTACGATGTCTACCCATACTGTAATATGAAGCTATCTTACCCTGTTTTTCATTTATCACATCATCAAATACGAATATCGAATTTTCTCTAGCATCCGACGTTTGAATTACTTTATCACCATCATCGAACGTAAATACACCTATATCGGGTATAGTTTTCAGTAACCTGAGTAAATATCGATATTTAGGTTGTTGCAACGATTTCGAGTATATGTAGAGGTTTTCGAATCTCAGACCATTCTCGTGAATAAGCAGGTTGAGTAAAACGTTCGTTTTTCCAGCATTTGAACTGCCCAGTATGAGCGCTCTAACGTTACTCGGAAACAACGTACCGTGTCGTCCTTTGCGAATGTCATCCTCGAAATCTAACACCTGTATGGGTAGCGTACACTTTTGGTTTACTATCTCCATATCGCGACTAATACTTATAAAGCATAAGTTTTGTCTTTTATCTCGTTCGTGATAAGGGCAATCTATGTCTTTACTGGATTTAGCCAATCGTCATAGGAATCGTATACTTATAAAGCGCACGTTTTGCCTTTTTTATTTCATAGTGAGACATGCGCTCTACACGTGCACGCAAAGGTTCGGGAATTCTTAATTCCTTGATTAATTCATTACCATTTGAGGCACATTTACCAGGTTATCGTTTCTGCGGTCCCGGAACGAAACTACATAAACGCTTGCAGAGAGGTGACTTACCGGTGAACGGGTTAGATTCAGCGTGTCTCGATCACGATCGGGCTTACGCAGAGAGTACTGATACAGAATCTCGTCGTCTAGCCGATAAGGTGTTGGTAGAGAGAGCTTGGAGACGTGTAAAGTCTGCCGACGCTTCTTTGGGCGAACGACTTGCAGCTCGACTTGTGACTACACTTATGAAGGGTAAATTGGCAGCGGGCGCTGGCATGCGTAAACGTCGCAACAAGAGAGGTGGTTTCTTACCTTTGCTACCACTTTTAGCAGCTCTAGGTGCAGCAGGTGGTCTAGCTGGAGGTGCTGCTCAGATTGCTACGGCTGTCAATAAGAAACGTTCGGATGCAAAACAACTTGCGGAATTAACACGTCACAACGAGCGCATGGAATCTTTGGCTCAGGGCAAAGGTCTTCGCCGTAAGAGACGTCGTAAGGGTAGAGGATTATATCTTCGATCAAAAAACTCGGGGCGAGGCCTATATTTATCCCGGAAAAAGCCCTGAGTGCTAACGAGATCGATTCGTATGCACGACGTCTACGCATTCCACATTTTAGAGGTGTCTACATGATCGATAAACTACCTCCACATCCTCGATACTATGAGAGAATAGTAGTGAATCTGGATACATCAAATAACCCTGGTACACATTGGGTTGCTGTACGTAAGGATGGTGACGTTGCCTACTACTTTGACAGTTTCGGCGATCTGAGACCTCCGGAAGAGATAGAAACGTACCTTTCGGGTGTCAAGCTCCTATATAATACGACGAGATTTCAAGAATTCGATTCTGTGATTTGCGGTCACTTGTGCCTTCAGTTTCTCCTCGATGAGTTACACGATCACCGTGAGTGGTAGTGATACCAGCTTCTCTACATTTCTAAATCCACCATTACATCTGGATCCTAACGGACATTACGAGATAGCTCTATTGAATTTTGAGACTTTTTACTCAATTCCGAATGTGGACGAGAGTAATAATCTATTCCATTACGTTCGCGATGGAAAAGTCGAACGTATAGTAATTCCACCGGGTACTTATGAATTGGATGATATCGCCAGATTGATCAAGGATGCTCTCGACATCGGTGACGACTTTATTCTACGTGCTAATAATAACACCATGAAATCAGAAATTCAATCTCCCTATATTATCGACTTTAGTCGTGAGAGATCTATTGCTTCACTTCTCGGTTTCACCTCTAAACAGAGGGTACCGGCAAACGTGCTGACCGAGTCTAATGATTTGGTTAACATATTCAAAGTCAGCATCATACGTATCGAGTGTAGTCTTGCAACGGGATCTTTCATCAATGGTAAAAGTGGTCATTCTCTGTATGAATTTTTCCCATCGGTACCTCCAGGTTATCATATTTCGCAGGAACCATCAAGTCCTATATATTTACCAATCATCGATACGAATCTCATTGATCATCTCGACATTAGAGTGGTAGACCAGAACGGCGATAAGTTAGATTTCAGGAACGAAACCATCACTGTACGATTGCACATACGTCGTAATGGGTATAAGTTTTAAGAGACGATGCTATATTAAAAAACATCTCTCGAGATTGATCTCTACTCGATCATCGACCCGCAAGCTAATCACATCGTCTAATCGAAGATTTCTCGCTAACTTAGGCTTCAAGGTTCTATGATGGATGTGTTGGACGTGACCGGGATTCCGACCTTTGATGATAAGATCAGTAAGGAGGAAGAACACGTATTCCTACCGTACAATACGTCAGCTCTCGATGTGAACGATGAAATTAGAATTCCATGTCAAGCTGAAGATTTGTACACGCTTCCTAGTAGAAGTTATCTCTACATTGAGGGGACTCTCACTAAACCCGACGGCACCGTTGCCACATCGAAATTGAGTAACAATGCTATGGCATTCCTATTCGATGAGATTCGTCTGGATATGAATGGAACGACTATTGATAGAACTAGGAATCCGGGCATTTCATCAACGATGCGTAACTATGCTGCACTGAATGAACTGGAATCGAATCGTTTACTAAATGCTGGATGGATCTATCCTGGAGGTGTGGTAGACATCGTGAATACATCGAATGGTATCTTCAATGCTATCGTTCCTCTTTCGATGTTGCTGGGTTTCGCCGACGATCACAAGGAGGTCATACTTAATAGCAAGTTTGAACTTATTCTCATTAGATCTAAGGATTCTAATAATTGTATCATTGGAAACGATCCTACAACCATACAACTAACTAGACTCGAATGGAGGATGCCTGTACTTCGACTTTCAGATTCTGAACGAGTTGATAAACTTAAACTCGTCAAATCGGATAAACCTCTTCACGTCGCATTTCGAACCTTGGACCTTCACACTCAACCTGCTGTACCTCAAACTAAAGCGTTCACATGGAACATTGCAACCACGACTAAACTTGAAAAACCACGTTTCGTCATAGTCGGTGCACAAGTGGATAGTTTGAATCATCTCGCTAAGGATGCTTCTCTATTTGATAATTGTAATATCACCAATCTGAAACTTTATCTCAACAGTGAATCTTACCCCTATCACGATATGAATTTGGATTTCGCCAATTCGAAATTTGCATCTCTGTATGATCAATATTCCAAATTTCAATTATCCTACTATGGAAAGGAGAATTACCCTCTTTTGAAAAGGAACGACTTTCTGAAATATGCACCGCTATTCGTCATCGATTGCTCTCATCAACCTGAGGATACTGTGACGGGGGCAGTGAATGTCAGATTGGAAGTTCAAGCATCGTCAAATTTTCCTGCACAAACTTCATTATTCTGTTTAATTATTCATGATAAATTATTCACTTATAAACCACTAACTCATGTTGTACAATCTATCATATAGGTGTAATAAATAAAACATTACAAATTCAAATTATCTTTTTATTGACTTTAACATACATCTCCAATATCCTCTTCCTTGCACTCCTGCTTTTTGCATCATATGAACATAATGATTTATGAATATCATACAACTGATATAAATTTCTTTCAATATATGGAATTAGTCTTTTAAGTCCATTGAATGCAGTACTATTCAGATTTATACTGCCCACATTTAAACATGTATTCACAAACGTTATTTCTTGCATCTTATTCATGCATAACATTATATTAAATGCATATATTATATTTTCACTGTACGGTGCACATGGATGCTTACCATCTTTCAGATACGTATCCAAAACACACAAATTTGACATTATTACCTCCCAATCCTCTTTTGTAATATACACAAACGTATCGTCATGTGTGTCTTTAATGTAAAGTGATGGGAGTTCATTGTATAATCCTATGTTCACACGAAAGTCAATGCTGATGGAGATGTCGTTATCGTTCATGCACACACTATTTACCATCACTCGCAACTTCCTCCTCTACTTCTTCTGCGAAGGGTGTGAAGGGTTCGAACATCATTATGATGAAACTGTCTTGATCGAACGTCTTCTTGGCTTTGACGATTCTCGGTTTGCAGTTCGTCTTCTTCTTTTTCTTGTCTCCTTTCTTACTGGATCTGCGGACATACACGAACTATGTCTCAACATCGTGAATATTTAATACACTTGTTAACGTAAAACTCTTATTATTTTATACTCACTTTTCTATGACTTCCTCCTCGGGTTTCGATGTACCGATATCCTTAAACGGACGATCATTGTACGGACCGCACACATCTTCACCTTGATCCTGTTCGGACTGGCATGCCACATCTTCACTTTGGGCTTTACTGAAATAAACATATTTATCATTAGTTATCTAACACATAACAACACTTTCACGTTAACACACAATTATAATTCTACTTACCCGAGGTACACTTTACAATTCTTTCCGCATTGAGCATAAGATGTGATCGAATCATGATGGGAAGGATTCTTGCAAATCACTTGATGCATCTTTCCATCACACGTTTCATCGTGGTGCTCAACCCAAAGCTTTTGCAAATCTTCGAAATTGCGTAGATTCTCCCAGAATCTGGTATCACTTTCAATGATAGGTGTTGTTGTTCCACTCATCTTGACGTTGCGATGTGAAGTGAGAATGCATTCGTTCCCGAGTGAGCAGATGGGTGATGAAACGTGATCATACCTGTCTCCCCCCTCCCCATCCTCTCGTCGATTGTACTTAACGGACGGAGGGTTTGTGTGAAGTGAGGACACGTTCGTTCCCGAGCTGGCGGGACAGGGTGAGACCTGTTAATTCGAATTTACTCACATATGCACAAATCTTGAGGAATGACAACACGTCATCACCCTTATACTTCAATGTGGAATAGATTTATATTCTCTCGTACCTCGATGTGGGAATGGAATTTAACCTTTTCTTAACCTTTACATCGCTCTTGGATACAATAGCTCAAGGAGAGATTCTGCATAGGGAACACCCCTTACCAGAATGTCTTATTACATTTATTTTCATAAATCTCTCCCAGTAAACATACCTAATCATTCTCTCGATATTCTTTTATCTAAAGAATAACGATACTACATCATATATCATACACTAAACGTAATAGATATCAAACCCTACACTCGATATTCATACATGAGAGTTCAAGCACAGACATCGAAGCACTGAACGTAATAGATATCAAACCCTAGACTAGATATTCATACATGAGAGTTCAAGCACAGTCATCGAAGAATTACTATCAATACATTTAATTCAAACATCCCCGGAACCCCCCGTTACCCACACCGCCCCATCACAATATCGAACCCTAGACTTCGATATTCATACATGAGAGTTCAAGCACACACACACACACATCGAAAAGAATTCACATTTAATTCAAACATCCCCGGAACCCCCCCGTTACCCATCCCACCCATCACACATTACACATCACACACACACACACACACACACACACAATCATCATCATCATCCCAACCCTCAAAAACATCTCACTGCACAGGGGAGAACGGCACTACGCCAACACTCCCCTTCTTTTACAACTCGATTTTCATATAGGAGAGTTCTAAATCAATGAGCATTCTACATCACTCATATATTAACACAGAGGAGAGTTCAACATCTTATCTACACTGTGCTTATTCTCTCAATTCTATACTACTAGAGTCTTCAGATATTTAAGAAATTAATTTTATTATCTGTATATTATTCTACATTCGATCAGGAAATGTTACAACCCGAGTTATAATTGCTTGGGTGTTGCTACAATGTGCCTATTTAAATAATGCAATCAGCAAAAGACAGATCCGTATGTGCTATATAAGAAATTGTATGTTATACGTGATGATCTAAAACGATGTGCATTTAGGAATGTCTCGTAAGTCTTTTTTTCTTTGGGCAACCGGTTTCAATGCCTCTCCACTGTTCGTTTCTGATCTATGACTTGTTTGGATGCCGGGTGAGGGTCGGTCGCAACCTGTACGGGGAACGGCGGGTGGTACGAACTTCCTAGCTCTGCTTATGACGTAGCTTTTTGGTGACATAGGGTTAAAGGCACTCAAATATGGTGCCCACGTCATATTGGAACTATGCCAAATAATTACAAAATGTTTTAATACTTTGGGTTAATATATTATGTTTTATACGTTACTTAAATTAAAATAAGTTTTATTAAACATTTATTTGGATGACATCAATGTTAATAATCAATGTAATTCGCTCTTTATAGTATTAATTTAATAATATTTATAACTTTAATTAGACTAAGATAACAACTGAGTTGCACACAACAGCTTTAATCACGTGATTTGCTTCTCGTGAGAGAAAGATATGCTTCTGATTGATTGCATCTTCATTGAATATAATAAGGGTACATTGCTATAACGCTTCCATCTGGTATAAATCAGTTCATATCTTACTTTTGCTAATCAGAGGCATAAATACATTACCCACGTGAAGAAAATCATATAAGTGTTGTTTTCGCTTTAATGTTGAAAACAACTTAGTTATCAACTCAAATATAAAATGGATTATATCTTTTAGAAATATTGAGTGAATATTTATGTAGACGAAACTTAAAGAAGAATTGTCAAGTTGCTAAAAGTGAGCTATATTGCATATAAATGTGAGTAGCTGGCATGCTAAATTTGTAAGATTACTCACTCAGACTGGTCAATGTTGACCATATCCTCCAAAAGCGCTTTTCGGTCTTTGCTCCAGATCGTCTTCAGTGGATTCTACTCCAGCTACTGCCTGAGGATGTTCGTCTGACTCTCCAGGAAAGTTAAGACTCCTCCCATTGAAGATCTCTTGATTTTTAATGTCAACTTTTGGAACTGGAACATAAGGGCTGGACACAAATGATTGGTTGTCACCTGTGAGATTAACAGGTTGGAGTTGCTTCATCTCTGGATGTGAAGAAGTTAAACTGTTGGATGTTTGCTGTGGCAAATATACTTCCTCTTCTAACTCAGTTTCTGGAACAATATCCTGATTACCAGTTGTCTGTTGAAGTAGATGTACTTTCTCTTCCATCTGCTTCATGGGTAACCTAGATTGGTTGAAATCTGGGTTAAATTTAACTGATCTATATTATTCATGATAATGGGTTGAGCTACATCGGTGTTGACTTGTTTGACTTGTTTAATAAATTGCAGAACACTATTTAATGCTGGTATATCAAAGTGAAGAAGAAAATGTTTTGAATTTCGATATACCAGCATTTAATAGTGTTCTACAATTTATTAAACAAGTCAATAAAGCCAACATCAATGTAGCTCAACCCACTACTATGAATAATATAGATCAAGTTAAATTTAACCCAGATTTCAACCAATCTAGGTTACCTATGTAGCAGATGGAAGAGAAAGTACATCTACTTCAACAGACAACTGGTAATCAGGATATTGTTCCAGAAACTGAGATAGAAGAGGAAGTATATTTTCCAAAACAAATACCCAACAGTTTAACTTCTTCACATCCAGAGACGAAGCAACTCCAACCTGTTAATATCACAGGTGACAACCAATCATCTGTGTCCAGTCCAAATCTTCCAGTTCCTAAAGTTGGCATTAAAATTCAAGAGATCTTCAATGGGAGGAGCCTTAACTTTCTGGGAGAGTCAGACGAACGTCCTCAGGCAGTAGCTGGAGCAGAATCCACTGAAGATGGTCTGGAACAAAGACCTAAAAGTGCTTTTGGAGGAAATGGTGAACATCGATCAGTCTGGGTGAGTAATCATACAAATTAAGCATGCCAGCTACTCACATTTATATGAAGACGAAACTTAGTTGACAGTATTTTCTTATAAGAAAAACCTTTTTATCGATATCCGCAAAGCTATTTTAGGATATACTATATGCCACATATAAAAATCATAGAAAAATGTGTTAAATAATTCCAACTAGTGCTTATACCAGAAGTTATATAGGTATGCTTTGCAAAAGTATCAACTACCTATTTTCAATTTGTTCCATAACTGTTTCCTTGTTGCATGCAGCCTTCTTTAACTTCTACAGCTATCGAGGGCTTTGATTTGGTAAACAACTGACTTTAAGAAGTTGAACATTGGTTTTAATCACTAAACGCACTCACATTACCCTTTGAATTAAGAAGTCAGAATGGTAACTGCTGAAACATAGATACAATCTCTTTTTTAATCAGGTATAGGGATTATAAGATTTTATATAGTTTTACCCAATCCTGAAACATGAACATCAGGTAACCCTAAGCTCTATAGATACTGAGCTCATTTCAGCATCACTTCCCCGGTTTCCTTCATCGTCCATTGTGATTTAATGTTGGAGAACGTAAATTAAAAATAGCAACAAAAAATACCTCTGCTTTCTCATAGCTACCAATACAGTTCCGACTACAGATTAAAGTATGGTTATCTCGCAGTTTCATCTAGTGCAACGTAAAAAAACAGCGTAGCACAATTACATAGCTCCCACTGCAATCGGAATTATTTTCGATACCATACACGATATGTTGATTAAAAAGTCTCATGCGGTAAAAGGTCGTAGTACCTGCGGTATCGAACAAAGAACGGCTTCATTCTCTTTCATGTACTCGCCGTTCATCTACTGTAATTTTTATATTCATTACTCCTTTTCTTTCATACTGCCTTTCTTCTCTACTAATGCGTATCCGTGTTACCTTTAATAATGTAAAATAAGAACCATAGCAGTTAAAAAGCATCAATAAGCAAAGCTATTTATCTTAACCTCATACTCCGGAATTCTGACTGAACGTACACACTACACAAATAAGCCTAAATCTTTAGTGCTTGATTAAATGCACAGTAGTGTTCAGTTCTGTCTGTATCTGGAGAAAAAGTGCAGTAATTAATGTTTCCATCAAAGACATCTTCAGGAAGCTGCATAGTATTAAGATATACATAGCTTTAACACACTTGCATCTTGAACTGGCTATCCACAATGCTAGACAGTTATATAGGAATAATCAAAATAATTGAAGAGTTATCGGAGCATGCGATAATAGGTGCATATATGCCCGATTTCACCAAAAGACTTAAACACTTAACACGAGTTTAGCAATAATTTAAACAAAAATTGCATTTTACCAACAAGTGTTAGCGTAACATTTGTGTTAAATCTCTTGTTAAACTGACAAATCAAATTTCTGTTAAGTCCCTAACAATTGTAAATAGTCAAGATGGCGGGCGTGAACGCAGCTGTTGATGTCGATATGCTATATTTAAGACCGTCTAAGTAGCAATCGTAATAGAATGAGGAGAATGCCTATGAGTGGAAATTATTTTGTGGAGCTATCAGAAGAAAATGTTCTACAGAGTTATAGACTGTCGAAACAAGTTGCTATGAAGGTTACTGCGGAAGTACAAGAGAGGTTAGAACATGCATCGAAAGGAATATGCCCTTCTCGCCATTGCTTCAAGTATTAATACGTTTGCTATTTTATAATTCACTAAATTATGTGGATAATACACTGTCCAATTCCCGTCTTGAACTTTTCAAGTCACTCGTAACTTGTCCTTCGCTCCTCGTTTAAAATTTACATAATACTGAGTTAGAACATGCATAGAAAGGAATTTGCCCATCTCGCCTTTACTTCAAGTGTTAATAACTTTGCTATTTGATAACTCTTTAAATAATGTGGATAATACACTATCCACCTCCCGTCTTGAAACTTTCAAGTCACTCGTAGCCTGTCCTTCTTCGCTCCTCGTTTAAAATTTACGTAATACTAAGAACACGCATCGAAAGGAATATGCCGATCTCGCCTTTGCTTCAAGTATTAATAACCTTGCTATTTTATAATTCACTAAATTATGTGGATACTACATTGTCCACCTCCCGTCTTGCCGATCTGGCCTTTGCTTCAAGTATTAATAACTTTGCGATTTTATAATTCACTGAATTATGTGGATAATACATTGTGCACCTCCCGTCAAGTCACTTGTCCTTCGCACCTCGTTTTAAATTTACGTAATACTGACAAAGTTGTTTGGTGTTTGTAGTACTGACAAATGCAATTGAATTAAATCCATTTCCAATATTTTCCCACGTGAAATCTTTCTCTTTTACATTCACATCCGTCCTCTTTATTTTCCAGGATATGCTTACACTTCGTCACCAATTCAATTAACAATTTTTCTCCATCGATGAAAAATTTGTTTCACGGCTGTTTACAATTTTGTCCAACTTTGTGCAGACGAAAATGAAAACAAAAGCGCATCGCAGTACGTTCAGAAAATAGTACGTCTCATTCATAGCCTTCTACAGCTGTAATATTTACAAGTTTCTTGGCGTTAATACGTGTTTGTTAACATTTCCAGAAAACAGGTTGGTGAAATGCAAGAAATTTAACAGTAGTGTTAGCGCTGTGACAATTGTTGCGTTACATTTGTTAACATCGATTTTAATATCTGTTGGTGGAATCAGGCAATAAACTACCATTGGGAGGTAAATCCCATTATGAGCGGCGGAAAGAAAATCCTCCAGTTGCACAAATGTATTGCAATACTAAGCATTCCACATTCATGCGGAAGAAGTCAGGAAGTCAATGGATCCATGGTATAGTTCATCAAAGGATATTGTAACAAATAGAGAAACCACTTACGCTATCACACCTTATTTAATACCTAATGCATTCATGTATCGCAAATGCTACACTTTTGCACACACACAGAACAAAACAAAATTAATCTGTCAAATCAAATTACAACTAAACTACACTCGACTGTTGACTGTACCCAATTGAAATCTTACTTTCAACGGTCTATAAGTTGCCCACCTCGCACAGGTCAGCTTTTCTATGTAAGATTAGCCATTAGCCGCAATTGGACTGGGTAGCCGACCGATAGGCTCCAGTAACCCGTGACACCCTGGATAGTTCCGTGCCGCGGTGACAGTATTTTTGCACCAAATATCAAGAGCACAAAATATTCCAAAATTTTCATGAAGGTATGTGTACCATAATAAAAGTTTGAAACAAATAAAACATATCTAAAGGCATTAAACAACTCACCTCATAGAGAATAATATAATTAGACTGCGTTAAAACTTCAATATTTCATTTAGGAACGTAAATATAATAATACTATCCATAAAAATTCAAAATTTGATCATGTGGAAAGTGTAAGTTGTATTTAAGTAACGTGGGTAAGGACCACACACGTGCTATGGGTTTGTGGACAAGAACATTTACTTCATAATAATAAGGCAGCAAAAACTCTAAGTTTTAATTTTTTCTTAATGCACTTGCACCATTAATAGTGCTGCTTATTGCCCATTTTATTTTAATCTGGAAGCCGGTAGATTATGCATTCAACAACCCAAAAAGCTAAATAACTGCCCTAGCTCATTAACGCGTTTGCAAGGAAATAACATGGAATCTTTAGTTTTGGTTTAACTTGGTATACACCAACCTTTAAATTTGTTAGTAAAAATTTATAAATGCGTTAAATGGATCCACGTAATAGTTTACATGCCATACCAGCACTCAGTTCGTCAGCCTAGTAACCAAAATTTACGTTCTGTGTATCTTAATCAATGCATAATTCCGGGATAATTTCCTCATAGTCCTTTATAGTTTCATGTAGACTCCTCAATCTTTCACCACACTAAAACTGCTGGTCTAAGTGTGAAATGGTTTTAGTGGGTGTGTGAACTATAGTTTGGGAGCTATTTTCCCAAGAAGAATATAACACATATTAATAACAGCATAACATCAATGTTCTATGTTACTTTAAATCTCTTAAACCAACTGCATTTGAAATACATCTTAAATCCTGGAAAAATCTGTACCGACATGCTCGACCTGTAGCTTGTCTGACATAATCAATAATAAAATGTAAAGAGAAAAGTTTAGGCATGTAATCACGCCCATAAAGCTGTGGCCCATTCAACCTTTAACCTAAGTAACCGCGCAAAGCTCCACTCTTGAGATTTCACAAACACAAGAAGCAATCGTGATCTTCAGACCAAACCATAGCAGTTTTCACAAAGCAATGAAGACTTGCAAATGTTAACTCACCCTTCTGCACCACTTCTGTAATATCCTTCTTCAAAGCCCTGATCCCCGGACGCTGTTCCATATTTCTCAAATCGCGTAGCTGCCTACTCATACCGAGCACAAAGATATCACGTACTGTATAAGAAAGCAGGTGGGCCACGATCTACCGGTACACTAAATTTTCAACACCTTATAACCGAATACACAAACCACTACATACATTACCTTCGTCGAGTACAACTAGCAAGTTGTTTACAACTAACTCCATTCAACCGGCAATGCGACTTGTGCTCTCAGACTGTGTCCTCAGTTGTTCTATCGAAATAACTTGACGAGCCTCTGGTAGCTCAACGGCCGAAGTACTGTAACCCAGACTACGTCAGCTGTAACTGCCGACTCACAAAGAAGCCGAGACTGCCAGCTCCGACCCCTAAGGTGTGCTATTCCAGAGACATTCACATCCCCATTTTCTTTGCTGCTAGCTCGTCTGTATATAAACATATTAAATATATTTATATATACCAGGCACGTATTCAGAAGTCAGTTTCCGGGGGGGGGGGTCCAAAAATCTAGTTGAGTTATTTGCTTTTAATAAATAATTAATCAGGGATGTGTTTTTATCATATTAGTAAAAAATAAAAACAAATTTAATATATTATATTCACATGACATTCTCCACCCGAGCTTCTACAAATTGTTCTTACAAAAGTTTGTTTTTGTCTTGTCAAGTCCTTGCACATTGCACACTTTTTGTTCTTAGACCTGGGATAAAGTGATATAAGCAGCAATCAGATATTTAAAAAGTGAACCACTGATTGATGCATTTGAAGTAGTAGTTCTCCTTAAATGAAAAAGGGGAATAGGAACTTTGAAGTTAAAAATTAGATACTTTAAGTAAGTATCTGGGAATTCTAATCAACAAAAATATATCAAAATTGGTTAACTTTGCAATACATGTTATTTGTGTATTTTAATGAGTTCTACAGCTGCTGTGCAGTAACTTTTCGTTTATCTCTTAAATAATTTAATGTTTGCCTGACTGTGAATAGAGATGTTAAGATGAGAATCTTGAATAAACATTTTTCGATTTATTTTAAACTAAGTCTTATTTCAAATATTAAACATTTTAAATGCTAATTCATTTGGGGGGTCCGGACCCCTGGACCTCCCATTAAATACGTCCCTGATATGTATCGTTACAAGTAAAAAGAAGGTAATTAGCAACACATGTTAAATAAACACATCAGCTACTGCAGACGTTTGGAAACTGCAGAAAAAGGTTCTTAGGATTATAAAGGGAAGGAAGGTCCTTTATATTCTGGGTAAACACAGCGTAGAAATTATGTTTCAGGCGCAAATACGTGACAATTATAATTGCTCTACATATGGACGAACGCTTAAATTACAGAAGAGCATGAATTCTAAATCAAGTTATATATACTGCCTCATAAGTAATGTCGTCCTTTAGGAAAAACAATTATTTGAAGTATGTTCTGACGAGCAATTAACAACTTTTAAAGTATTGACCACTAGATTCTACGGTAGTTGAGTCCTTGTTCAGTGAGGTTTATTAACCCTTGATGGTATTTGTCTCTGGATTTTTTTATAGGAAGAATTCGGTGACACCCACTTGCACTGCTTCAAAGTTGTCAAAATTTATACGTAGAAAATGGTTCATGGATCGAAAAATATGATAATCCTGATGGTGATGGCTGTATGCTAGGTGTGGTAGCAGTTCTATTCCTCCCAATTCCTGAACTTTTTCCATGGTTGTCCATGAAGTATGGGGTGTTGCAATGTCCGGTTGCAATAAAACTCTACTTCGGTTAAATAATGTTGGATATCTTTGTCTCAAAATTTCATGAACTCATTCCAGTTTTTGAGAATAAAGATCCGCATCAATCGCGCACCCGTTTGTAGCGGACTCCCAGTGAATCACCCTTCAAAATTCCACCAGACACACAGCATTACTTTGGCACCAAACTGATTTCTTTTAACTATAACTTTGGCAAGTTGGTGGGGAACAAGCCATTGTTTCGAGGCGTCAGGGTTTCGGTAATATGCCCATTTTTCATCACAAGAGACAATTCTCCTGACAAATCTATCATCCATGGGATTTCCGATAAGCTGTCCACAGATATCCTTCTTACGTTCAGCCTGTTGAGGTGTCAGTTCATTTGGTACATATCTACAGCTTCTGTATTATTTTCCAAGTGTCTTAATGTGGCGATCTTTTGATGCACCAAGTTCTTCTGAAAGCCTATAGGTACCTTTTTGCAGATTTTCTCGCCAAACTTGGCGTGTATCCTCAATATTCCATACCTTAGCTCTTCCAGAACGTGCTAAATCTTTAGTGGTTTCGTCTCCATTGTTGAAATGTTGGTACCATCGTTGTGCCACACGCTCACTAACGTCACCTTCTCCTGCCACTTCACACATTCTTCGAGCTGCGGTAGAAGCTTTATAATTTTGTTTTCAATAGTGTTTTAGAAGTACTCCAAGTTCAAAATTTATCTCCATTTTGTGACTGTTTATTAACAACTGAAGAGTGATATATGCTCACAATGTAAGCAAAACACTAGCTATGGCATCCTGTAAATAGCATTGCCAAACCAAAGAAATCTAATAAATTTTGTAAAACACCAAAATCAAAACACTTACATTACTTGTGAGGCAGCCTAATAAATATTAGCTTATTGTTGTGTTGAGCGGACCTTAGTGTGGCATCTACATTGTGCTAAGTTTTCTGCAGAATTAGCTCTCAGAGACGCACTGGAGATTTCGCGGCTTATGTGATGAAACTTTATGATTACATTTCTGCGACTTAGAGCAAATGACGCTACAAATCACCATAATGACAGTCATCATTAGTTAGATCAGGCCTACTGGGCTGATTCAGAAGCGCAGCAGGCGGGATGCCAGTTTTGAAAGACCTCCTGGGGTATTCTGCACTTGGTAGGCGGCCTCCGGTTTCCGAACTGCCCTCGTGAGTATTTCGGGGCTACGGCAGGTGGGATGACGTTTATCTTAAACCCACCGCCACGGAGTTTCTATCTAGCAAAATGTAGGAACCTCGCCATCGGCCGCCCTCTGCCTCCTCTCACCTCATTACCCCTCCCGGGGGTGCCCCACTTGGGGCACAGGTCCAAATGACCAGTCTGGTCAAGGTGCCGAATCCCCTCCGAACAATTCTATTCAATCATCATTAGTTAACAGTTGACAACCTTCGTCAAAGCAATATTTCAGCAAATACTAAAGTGTATCCACTAACCAAACTGTACCTTTCCCTTTAAACTACACTCATATCCAAAGATCTCACAGCTATACAATTAACGCAGAAAGCTCTCTGGACAAAGCAAAACGAGAGAGGAGATAAATTGTCAAAAACAACAAGAAGATAACATTAAATTGTTTTGCTACAAAGACCATCGGCATCATTTTCTGGTGTCAAGATACTCTATCAACCAAATTAAAGTTGAGAAAATTTCAAAGCTTTTCTTCTTTAATTTTACTGTTAGCTTTATTTTTATTTTAGTTCCTTGAAGTGGAGCCTAGAGCGTTTCGGAGTCATAGCATTTTAATATTTTGTGTATAAAGAAAGGTACTCACAATGTCTCACTGCGGAAACCTGAAATGTGATTTCTGGTAAAATTCAGCATGCAATATTTGGGCTGAAACGAAACTTCTTTAGGCTTGTAATAAATAAAATACTATCCTTGAACTTCTTTATTTTTGTCATTTATATAATTTTATTCTTTAAGAGTATCTTTGTCAAAATGACATATAGTTAGGAATAATATGAATTGCATGATGCATAAGTTATCCATGTTACGATAGAGCCAAACGGAGATTATACGTTTTCAAAATTAGCTTCATTTAGAAAGTACACTTAACTAAAAGAGTGATTATAGTTTACATAGTTATTAAGTAACACGTGATTAACCTTGTTTTCCGCAACATTGTCTGTGTAATACAATGTATAGAAGAGTTGCAGAGAAGAAAGCTTATCAAATAATCATGGTCTGCGAACTCTCACTTTCTAAAAAAATTGCTTCCATACGTGTATATGGCTCCAGGGAGCTGTGGCGCAACATATGCTCGTAGATAGAAGTCGTTTCTCGTGGAGCTAGTTTTAATTATGCACGAATTTGCAGTTTAGCTTCTAGCATTAAAGAGATCTAGCAAACTGGAATATGGTCATGAAACAAACCGTCCATGTATTAGTTTACTTTTTCTACAGATTAGATACCTACGGCAGTGAAACCGCAGGGTATTTATAACATTTGATAAATTCCTGAGAAAATAGGACATTATGCAGATGTACAATATGAAAAGACTTCACATAGTGGCATAGACTAGACCTTTCTCGGCTACGTTTACCTCATAGGTCCTGATTCCATAGAAATGAATTACTACCTATATAAGTACAATTTTTTGTCCATTCTTGCACTTGTAGAGAAGACAGAAATCTCCTGTGAAAAATAGTGCAGTACGTGGGAAAATTAATTGTAAAACCTGCTAAATAGATGTAAAATTAATATATTTCTCAGAAATGCATAACTTAATTTCGGAAAACTAATTGACCTATGCTCTACTCAAATATTTATATCGTATTGTTACATAATAATAATAATAATAATAATAATAATAATAATAATAATAATAATAATAATAATAATAATAATAATAATAATAATAATAATAATAATAATAATAATAATAATAATAATAATAATAATAATAATAATAATAATAATAATAATAATAATAATAATAATAATAATAATAATAATAATAATAATAATAATAATAATAATAATAATAATAATAATAATAATAATAATAATAATAATAATAATAATAATAATAATAATAATAATAATAATAATAATAATAATAATAATAATAATAATAATAATAATAATAATAATAATAATAATAATAATAATAATAATAATAATAATAATAATAATAATAATAATAATAATAATAATAATAATAATAATAATAATAATAATAATAATAATAATAATAATAATAATAATAATAATAATCATAATCATAATCATAATCATAATCATAATAATAATCATAATCATAATCATAATAATCATAATCATAATCATAATAATAATCATAATAATAATAATAATAATAATAATAATAATAATAATAATAATAATAATAATAATAATAATAATAATAATAATAATAATAATAATAATAATAATAATAATAATAATAATAATAATAATAATAATAATAATAATAATAATAATAATAATAATAATAATAATAATAATAATAATAATAATAATAATAATAATAATAATAATAATAATAATAATAATAATAATAATAATAATAATAATAATAATAATAATAATAATAATAATAATAATAATAATAATAATAATAATAATAATAATAATAATAATAATAATAATAATAATAATAATAATAATAATAATAATAATAATAATAATAATAATAATAATAATAATAATAATAATAATAATAATAATAATAATAATAATAATAATAATAATAATAATAATAATAATAATAATAACAATAATAATTCGTAGAAAAGTCCTTATTCCAATAGTTAAAATGCTTTTCAGATAAAACCTAACAATATGAGAAACCTAATCATTTAACACCAATAATAAATCAGTGAATAACACTGCAAATGGGTTCATGACACACTCCGCTATACCGAAATGTTACAGACTGAAACAGGAACATTGGTCCTCGGATCAATTATTCATTTACTTATGTAATATGTTTAATAATTATTCATAAATTTAAGAACTGTAACTAGTTATGTTAGCGAAAGAAAAATTGTAGACTTTGATGACGAACCTGAGCACAGGTCAATAACATCTTAGTTTTCCCTTGTGACGCCGTGCTGTGTGTATATAAAAGGGTAGCAATCCCCATTCAGTCCTCAGTTTTTGCTCATTTGCTGTTCATTGCTCATTGCAGTCAAGTGTATTGTATATATCCGTCTGGTGTGTCCGACGACGTATCGTGTCCAGTAAAATGTGTTATACAATGTCCGCTGAAACGGCAGTTGTTTAAGGGTGCCCGAGTTCCACAAGTGTAAGGACAAATTAAAGCAATTCATAGATTATCGTTGGTTTATGTTGTCTCAACCTTAACACCCTGAGAACCCAAAAAGAAGAATCCATGCAGGAGAAGCAGCTAGAGCCAAGGGTAAAGCAAGCAGCCGACGACGACGTGGAGACCGAGGAAGGAGTCCCGACGTCGACCCAGGTACGTGCAGCCGTGAGGGGGAGAGATAGTACGGCCGCAAGACATACAAATGAATCAAGCAGTAACAACAGTAAATAACTCTGCAGTATGCAGATAAATTAAACCCATATTTAAAAACGCTACTTAAGTGTGACAAGAACTTAAGGGGCACTTTTTATTGCAATGTACGCAATAATAAGACAGTACAAATTACCAGATTTCTTCTTTTCTTATAACTACAATAATTGCAGCAATTCTACACGAGTACAGTACAGATATATGTTAAGGTTAAATCTTTCAATATGGGAAGCGCTTTGTGGCATTGAATAAGTTATAAAATGGAACAAAACAGAGGTAAGAAAACAAATAAAATTGGGGATAAAGCCTAACTAAAAATATAATAAAGTGTGTATCCCCATGTATTGATTAGAGCTGGCACATGCCGTATAACGTGAAATTGAAAAATCTAGTAAACTACATACAAAGCAAAACAAAACAAACGGAACAGATGTATTTTTACCTTTGTTCCCTTACCTAATTTAGTGAAAACAAAAGCCTGCGGCCGGAAAAAAGGAGGGGTATTTTTATTTTAATACTGTTGAGAGTAGCTTTTTGGATGCTGTAAAATTAAAATTTAATAGCAGATGACACCAGTTGTTTTTATTACAACAAAAGTCATTACATATAATACACAGAGAATATAAAATCTTCCATTTTTGGTGAAGAATTATTGAAAATTTAATTTAGGATTATTAAGCTAGAAATTATTATATAGTGGACTTCAAAGAGTATGCTGCTGATGTAAATGTGTTTCGTGTTATTTATGAAATGTTAAAATTCAATTTATCTGGCCATTGTCAATCCTACGTTAGCTCTAGCAATACGAGGTGCATTCTATTATAACACCTATTTTTGTCAGGACTGGGACCAGATAGTAACTTCCGTTTTTTTAAATACATGTGGACTCTTTGTAAATGCGTGACAGAGATGGCAGCACTGTACAGTGCATAGAATTCTAGTGGCAGCTACGAGAGTAAGGAATGTTTTTGATACTTAAAATGGCGACGTTTTCACTGCAAGAACAGCGTGTAATCATTCGTTTTCTCCATTTTCGTGGTGTGATATCTATTGAAATTCATCGCCAGTTGAGTGAGGCATGTGGTGATGGTACCATGAATATGTCTAATGTGCGTTCCTAGGTACGACAGTTCAATGAAAGCAGAATATCGTGGGACAACAAACCAAGATAGTTGCAGACATCGCCTCCAAAATTGGCATTTCCGAGGGATCTGTGCACACAATCCTACATGAAGATCTGAAAACTCTCAAGCGGCGATCTTCCAAAATAACGTTCTCCACTCGCTGGATCATGTCGTCAGACCGGCTGGTGCGAGGCCGTGACTGTCTTGGTTTGTTGTCACACCATGTTCTGTCTTCATTGAACTGTTACACCCAGGAACGCCCATTAGACACATCCATGGTACTATCATCATATGCCTCGCTAAACTGGCAAATAATTTCAATAGGTGTCACACCACGAAAATGGAGAAAACGAATGATTGTGTTCTTGCAATGAAAACGTCGCCATTTTAAGTATCAAAAACAGTCCTAACTCTCGCCACTGCCACTAGAGTTAGATACACTGTACAGTGCTGCCATCTCTATCACTCATTCACAAAGAGTCCACGTGTATTGAAAAAGAAACAGAAGTTCCTATCTGGTCCCAGTGCTGAAAAAATAAATAGGAGGTGTTATTATTTTACTAAACAGCTGCCTACACAATTCAGGTGGCCGGACATAAGCTGCCTATGGATTAATGAATTCAAAATAGTCAAAAGCTGGTTTTTCAACGTCTGAAAGCTCAGATGTTGCATAACAACGTGCGATGGAATAATTAACTTTGCTTTAGGAAAACTTTTAATTTATATTTATTTTAAACTTACCTGACTGCTTTAAGGTTAGTTTTACTACAGTAAGAGTTCAGAAAGTTAAACAAATTACACAAAATATTATTTTAAAAACGAGACTTGACACATTTACAGAGCCTATAGAACAAAGGTTTAGGAGGAAAATGGGTGAAAGTAGAGAAGAGGATAGTAGCTATAAAAATGTTCACAAGAAAGGAGGAAAACAAGGTAAGAAGTATTGGTGAGTTCTTAGACAAAGTAAAAGAAAAATGGGCAAGAAATGTAAAGAATATAAGAAAGGAAGATGGGGGGGGGGGGGGAGCAAGAAAGTGTCAAAGTAAGGAGGAACGGAGGTTAAGAGCTACCTGGCAGAGGAGAAGACCAGGGTATCATGTGAGCTAGTGTAGCAAACAGGTAAATACAGATAAATGTAGCCTGAAGTTGTAAATTGAAAAATTTTGTAATATGTACCAATAATAATAAATTCATTCATAATTAATTAAAAGACAAACAAATACAACTAACTTATTTTAGAAAAATAAGTTTTGAATTTTGTATAAGTGTAACTTTAAACTAGGTTAGAATCCTCCAGAGTCGTTTGTGGTTCAAGCATATTCGTAAAAGGTGAGTGTTAGTACCATAAGTCAATATTTGGTGTGTTAAAGTTCTATTAATGCAGACACGAGACATACTTTACAGTTGAATTTAACTATATAAATCTATTCTGGATCTTTATTCTTCGATATTTAATTGCGATTTTATTCACGTTAGACCTAATTATGATCTGTAGTTTCTTATTAATCTTTTAACGTCAGTAAACACAGCTTCGCAACAAAATTAATATAGGAGAAATGTTATTAAGGCCACCTTTAAACCGTTGTTAATATTATTTTCGTTCAAGTAATTGTTCTATCACTGACTCTATCATAAAAAATAGTATTTAATATACATGTCTTAAAGCATGTATATTTGGAAGTGGAAAATACTCTATTATTTTAAGTATTTTCAGACTCCTCTTTTTTCTCTCACACTTTTATGGTAGTAGAGCATTGCTTACCCCGTTCAATTCACTTCCAAACCAAGACAAACAAAGTTCATAGGATAATCTACATGTTATCGGAGTTTATTTCAGAACAATATAAAGTGTATATATATGGCTCAAATAGTTGTCAAACTGACATCAGCCCGCCTTGGTAGCGTAGGTGGTAGCATGTGTGCCTCACGTTCAAGAAGTCCCGAGTTCGAATCTTGGTTAGGGTGAGTTACTTTATAAGGTTTTGCTGGGGGTTTTCCTTATCCTAAAAGATGAATTTCGGGTAGCTCTCTGCTCCATGGACCCTGGATTTCATGATTTCACCCTTCCTTTCATCGTCTGATATGACTTAAGGTTGGAGGACGTAAATTACGAGGACTGTTCAATAAAGAATTATCACAATTTTTTCGGACATAATTTTTCGCACTAAAATTCAATCTTTTATATTCTGTTAGCCTAATGTGAAACAAACACGCCGTAGTAGTTTCATAGTTGGTACTCCTGGTTCCCGCCTGTGAGAACCAGGCAAATTCAGACATGTTCAGTATCGCCTACCGCTACAATGGAGGTAACATGTTAGAGGAAGATCCGGAGTTTCTATCAAACGTAATCACTGCTGATGAAACTTGACTACATCATTTTGATCCTGATTGCAAACAGCAAAGCTCAGTGTGAAAATCTCCTTCATCACCAACCCCCAAAAAGCAAAAGTGGTTGCTTCTGCTGAGAAAGCTTTGGCCATCTCATTCTTTGATATTAATGTAATGGTTTATCAGCATGTTGTGCCTGCACATACATGAGTAACTGGACAATATTACAGGGATGTCCTGAAAGCATTGCAAGTCTATATCAGGCGCAAATGACCATATTTCCATGAAGCAGGCTGGATGCTGCACCACGATAATGCCCGGCCACATATTGCCAATGTTGCTGCTGAATATCCTGCAAACATCAACGTGGAGTGCATCCCTCACCCTCCCGGATTTAGCCCCATGTAACTTTTTTCTATTCCCTAACTTGAAGAAACGCCTTCATGGAAGGCATTATCCATCATCAGAAACAGTGGTGAAGGCTGTGGAGGCGATTTTGAAGGATCTCTCAAAAAATAGTTCCCAGCATGTCTTTGAAGACCGGCAGAAACGCTGGGACAAGTGCATAGCATTAAGGGTAGACTATTTTGAGAAGGAATATCACAATTATGAGGATGAGTAAAGGTACGTTGTCAAAAAAAAAAATGTGATCATTCTTTACTGAGCCCGCCTCGGTAGCGTGGTTGTAGCATGTCTGCCTCACGTTCAAGAGGTCCCGAGTTCAAAACTTGGTCAGGATGAGTTACCTGGATAAGATTTTTCCAGGGCTTTCCGTTATCCTTAAAAGACGAACGTCGGGTAACTTTAAGCTCTATGGACCCTGGGCTCATTTGAGCATCATTTCACCCATTCCATTTATCGTCCGATATGACAACGTTGGAGGACGTAAATTACAACAACAAAAAATCTTTATTGTACAGCCTTCATACAAACAAAAAGAAACTGACATCAGATGACTTGGAGGTTCTGTCTAAGAGAGAAGCTATCGTAAACTGGATTTATCGGACGCTCACGTCTTAATGTTTACAGTGCAACTTAAAGATTGAAATTGGATTAAATAGTTATTCCAACTTATATCAAGGATGCAAGGATAGGATTTTCACAAAATTCTATATACGATAAATATGAACAGTTTCTTACTCTTCATTTTTTCCGAAAACATCACTAGGGTTTTATTATAATTTGAAATTTCTGATTGAAAAATAAAATTTATGTATTGGATTTTACGTTAACCTGTGAAATTTTCTTCATTTATGTACTCTAAATTTTAGGAAACTCCCACTAGGGAAATATTGCTTATTAAGGCATTCAATCTGTGCTCAAGTTTCGGTGCCTTTAACTTTCACAAATATTTGACAAATTTAAACAATGCAGTTTGGAAGCGCACTCTGTACTTTATTTTGCTTTTTATCAGTCGAAGCAAAGTGTCGCAAGGTAAGGCATACTCTTAATACCAACGCCTGTCTTTAAAATCCACTGTCATCTAATCCTTTACACTACTCAATCCCTACTATTATTTGTTTTAAAACCGTTTGTCAATATAGATCAGAATTAACAGAAAGTGAATAGGCTTTTATGAATAATTTCTGGAATAAATATGAAATAATGCAAAAGAAATCCATACGATTTACATATATTATATTTTCCACTTCACTATTTAAATTATATTTAAGCTTATATATGGTATTTCTTCTATTTAAGTTATCTTTGAAAGCCACTTTTCCTTTTAGTTTACATGGTGCCTTTGATTTAACTGTCATAAAATACTTGGTTTTTCTTGAAACTGATATGTTACACTTTCTTTTCTTGAAGTCTCAATATATTTTTCAAAATATATTTATATAAATGTCACCCATTGCTACATGGGCATTCTATGATGCTTGTACTTTTGTTCAAAAATATTTTCCTCAATACTGCGGCTATTTTCAGTTAATGGGTATTTAATATACATTGCATGGCTCAGCGGTAACGTGTGAGCTCTTTCCCAGGTGCAACCACCCCCCGTGTCTTTGGTTTTCGTGGTATTCTCTGGTCGGTATATCATTTATCATATTTCCTTTGGATAATTATTTATCATTCAGTTTTTTTCTAGTTTAGTGCTCAAACAGTGGAATGCCACTTTGAGCCTAGAAGTGTTAGGGGCTTCTTCGAATCTATGCGACTGGCCTGCATGTGGCCTGTAGTCACCTGTGATTCGTTTACGTGATTTATTCTTTCCTTCTGGGGTTAATTTAGAGATTTTTTGTTGAAGAGGGTAACCTATCATCTGTGACATGATATTTATTGCATGTCAGAAAGAATTTTTAATAAAGGTACATGTTCCTTTTAGTCGGTATACAGTTAT
The DNA here is from genome assembly GCA_030765055.1 of Mantis religiosa. Taxonomy (NCBI): domain Eukaryota; kingdom Metazoa; phylum Arthropoda; class Insecta; order Mantodea; family Mantidae; genus Mantis; species Mantis religiosa. Next base: position 6,821,919 of record JAUKNK010000320.1, on the reverse strand, counting down.
TATTGTAGATAGTAGCTCTATTTTAAAATATTAATTTTGGATAGTGAGTAGCATTTCTTTAGTAGTAATTTCGAAAAATTGAGAGAAATTCCAGCTATATATTAGTGAGTGTTAATATATACAGAGCCCGTTATTCATATCTCCTCATTAGCTAAAATATTTTGGATTTCAATCTCGATATACCAATACCTCTCGTTATATGCATTTTATAAATTGTATACATAGTTTTAAACACTCGATACGGTTATTGACTGGAAAATGAGGAAACTAGGTGAATTTATGTTTCCGATGCAAATTCCCGCTGAAACTTCGCCACATGATTCCAATAAAAGTTACCTAGTGATCAACTTATAATCTAATCTCCTGTCATCCAAGACCTGGAGAAACAGTTTGCATACACACTAGAATTTTACCCTAGGGTGCCCTTGATGGCAATAGTCTGATACTATGATTATGATACATTAGCTTACTAGTTGCCATATAATTACCATTGTCCCCCGTAGACATGACTTGGGTAGGAAATCCTGGCAGGTACAAATCCCTATTCCCTAACGGTTATCTCACAGCTATAGTTGAGACAGTTACTCAAATTCGCATGCTGGAATCAGCATTGACCAAGAATAAACAGATCTGATGTTATCGAATAGCGTGTATACATAACGTGTATACATATATTGGAGAGTTTAACAGCTTAAAATTTCAGGTCGCATAAGTAAAATACTGAAATAAATTTACAATGCCTGAACTTTAAAGCCTTAAGATATTGGAGAAAACAACTTACCTTTAAAACATTATTTCAAATAGCAATACATTACAATTATTGGACTGCCTATGGAAACTGGGAATAGCCGCTGTCCAGGTTGGCATCTATTACCCCTTTACCAAATGCTCTGCCTCCATAAAGAACGTTTCTATCTTTTTCCTAAATCTTTTCCTATTTTCTTTTGTTCAAAGTTTTATTTATCCCAATTTCTCCATTCATTCTTAACACATGTTCCCTTTTCTAAAAGTCTCAGTTGTCTTGCATTCAAGTCCTATTTCTCACACTTAATGGTCATCTTGGGACCCTTTTAACCTCTGTGCTCCTATCTTCTTCTTCTTCTTCTTCTTCTTCTTCTTCTTCTTCTTCTTCTTCTTCTTCTTCTTCTTCTTCTTCTTCTTTTCGTAATTTACGTCCTCCAAAGTAAAGTCATATCGGACGATGAATGGAATGGGTGAAATGATGCTCAAATGAATCCAGAGTCCAAGGCGCCTAGAGTTACCTGACATTCGTCTTTAAGGATAAGGGAAAACGCCGGAAAAACCCTTATCCAGGTAACTCACCCTGACCAAGATTCGAACTCGGGACCTCTTGAAGGTGAGTCTGTGCTCCTATCCTTAGTACGAGGGTTGCTCAATAAAGAATGGTCACAAATTTTTTTGACAACGTACCTTTACTCATCCTTATAATTTTGATGGTCCTTCTTAATATAGTCTCCCCTGAATGCGATGCACTTGTCCCAGCGTTTCTGCCAGTGTTCAAAGAGATGCTGGAAACCATTTTTTTAGAGATCTTTCAAAATCGCCTCCGCAGCCTTCACCGCTGCTTCTGATGATGGATAATGTCTCTTACGAAGATATTTCTTTAAGTTAGGGAGTAGAAAAGAGCCACATGGGGCTAAATCCGGACTATAGGGAGGGTGAGAGATGCACTTCACGTAGATTCCTGCAAGATATTCAGCAACAACATTGGCAATATGCAGCCGCTATATCGTGGTGCAGCATCCAGCCTGCTTCACGGAAATGTGGTCTTTTGCGCCTGATATGGACTTGCAATGTTTCAGGATATCCCTGTAATATTGTCCAGTTACTGATTTGTGTGTAGGTACAACATGATGATAAACCATTCCATGAATATCAGAGAATGTGATGACCATAGCTTTCCCAGCAGAAGCAACCACTTTTGCTTTTTTGGTGGTTGTTGATAAAGATTTTCACACTAAGCTTTGCTGCTTGCTCTCAGGATCAAAATGATGTAGCCAAGTTTCATCAGCAGTGATTACGTTTGTAAGAAACTCCGGATCTTCCTCTAGCATCAACTTTAACTGCATGTTACCTCCATTGCAGCGGAAGGCGATACTGAACATGTCTGAACTTGCCTGGTTATCACAGGCGGGAACCAGGAGTACCAACAATGAAACTATTTCGGCGTGTCTGTTTCACATTAAGCTAACAGGATATAATAAAATTGAATTTTAGTGCGAAAAACTATGACCGTAAAAAATTATGACCATTCTTTATTGAACAGCCCTCGTAGTAGGCGTAGTGGGTTAGAGCGTTGTGCTTTGGTTACTTATCAGGGAATGCACCGGGATTGGTGCATATTTTAAGTCTTTATAGGGCCCGTGCCCACTCAGCATCGTTAGGGAATTGAACTACACTAGGTAGCGAATCCTGGTCTAGAAGACCAAATTTCCTGCTGGGGAAAGTTGGTGATGCTGACTACATCTCCTACTCGTCTCAGTTGGATGATAGCCCACCTTTGTGGGTGTGAGGTCAGCAGTTGGTTTGGTAGGTTCTGACTCGCTTGTGGGCAATAACGCCATTGTTTACGTTGCGTTATTCCTATCCTTAGTCATACTGTCCCTCTCTTTCATCTTTATAGGTACGCTCCACTATTGTCTATGATTGAAAAATAGAAACTACTGATTGTACTTCGAATGAACAATTTTGTATCTCAACATCTTCATATACCTATTCTGTCGCCTTTTCATTCACTTCCAGGCGCTGGTTTGAATTTCTTATTTTTGTAGTTTTTTGAAGGGTAATAATATAAAATTAGCTTCATTTCCTTCTTTGATTGCATCATAACTCTGATATACTTGTCGATATTTACGGTATCCCGTGCGAAAATTTAAATTATCATTAATATTTCCCATTGATAATCAATGTTAACGAAATATTTCAACCTTCTCCTTGAGGTCTGGAGTCATATTTTAGTATTTGAACAAATCCATAACTTTATTTATTTTAATCTTCCTTCGTGTTTATAATTTACTTTGAATTTATTTTACTTACATTACACTTGAGATTTTTCATCGTTTGATACTGATATTCTGATTTTCCTGATTTTCATTTATAATTTCAGAATTTTTCTTTTCGGTATCAAATAAATTTAAATGCAGATATTATTATTGTTTTAAAACTGAATTAAAGTGGCAAATTAAATTTTTAACGTGTAATATATGTTCACACATTAAACTGTACATTTTTTGTTCTTCTAGAGTTTCAAGATAACTGGACATCTGCTTTTCGCTTTATTTGCACGATTACAGTTCGCTGAGTTGATAGAAGCCTGTACTATATGGAGTGTTGTCATTTTGTGACTTGCTGAATATTACTGTTTCCCTACTATTTTCTGATGTTTCGAACTTTGGAGTGCACTCTGTTCAAATCTGTCGGCTTCTCTCCCCTTTATTTGTTTCCCCTTCGCACATTTTCTCGGTCGAATACGGTATTAAATGGTTCAGTACACTATTTTTCTTATGCGGTTAGCGTTATAGCTATACATAGGGTGGCACCCTCATCCCTATGTGCAGTTCGCGGTATCGCGCTCTGATATTTAGTTCTTATGTCATTATTTCTCGAAGATATATTGTTTCTATTCGTATTACAGAGTGACTACCCCTCTGAAAGGTTTGCGTGTATTCTGCGAAAAGTTTTCCTTCTTTCCCTCAGCAAGCGCCAGTCGTTCAGCTTGTGCATTATTACGAGGTATGTTTGAGGTTATCTTAAACAAAATGGTATGTTTTGAATTTAGCTAATAATTCTATCATGTCTTTAAAATGTATTGGTTTAACAATAATTATTATTTCTGATGTGATGTGGGCAGTGTCGATGACTGTGCTAATAATTTCTTGCTCAGACTTCTGCAGGTGAATCAATTAACTCTTGCTTGCAAGTGTTTGAAGGTACTCCAGTCTGATTTATCTACCAGCTCCTAATTGTATTTTTACTCGGTTTTACTTTTCTTAACCTCAAAACCTATCTACGAATAACTGTCTAAAATTACTCTCCGTTTAGTGTGAAGTCAGGAAGCATTTATTCCAAACCATTCTATTTGAAATATTTCTTTACAGTCAGCATCCTAAGCAGAGGCGGCTCAGGGGTAGTGACCTCAAGCCATAGCACTACCTTAAAAAGAGAAATAAATACGGTTTTAAATTATTTGAACCTTTCTAATATAGTCGTAGCTACTTGGGTTTTCAAGACGCAATGGTGTACCCCATTCCATGGTGCTGGAGTAGCGTGTCTCCAATTTGCTCTCGGTCAGGGTGAGTTACCGGATGTTTTTACTTAACCTAGAAGTTTAATGCTGGGTACCTTTAAGCTCTTAGCACCCTGGGCTCATTTGAGCATCATTTTACCCACTTCATTTGTACTGCATGACACGTTTGGAGAACGTTAAACTTAAAAAATCGCAATCAAATGTCTTGCATCTCAACAAAAAAACCACAGAAGCTGAAGGAAGCGTTAAGTTGTCAATTTGAAACAATATTATGTTATGGATAGAGTCAACATGAAAAATTCAATGCCATGGCCGGGATTTGAACCACGGATCTCCTGGTTTCCGTCCAGTCGTTCTTAACCTTTTGAGCTACCATGTCCAACGTGCGGTCCTGACATTAAATTCTCCAGTTGACTCGTATATGTCCCCGGTAGACCACTAGGGGCTCTCGCATCCGAGATAAACAGTTTGTGGCGACTTACTATTGTAAGTACTTAAGTCCCAGGCTTCATCATTTAACTCTTATTATTTTAGTTAATTGATGGAAATTCATCATTTCTCCACACTAGCCGTATATGCTAAGATATTTGATGGATAGAGTCAACATGAAAAATTCAATGCCATGGCCAGGATTTGAACCACGGATCTCCTGTAATTTCCATCAATTAAATGAAATATTATGTTATTTTACTATTGATCTGCCAATTTTAAATTTGACGTCTTTATCTAAAATGACTGAACTTTAGATGGAAGTGGAGTGGCGCAGAAATGGGGAAAATTCTTGCCAACTTAGTTCTTGGCAAACAAATGGCAATCAGTAGTACCAATGGTGCTTATACAAAGACAAATATGTTATATTGAGAAATGATAGCATTTTTCAACAAGTGCAAAAGTTTTCAAATTCATTTCCCCTTGTTTATACTTAAAATTAAATTAACATTTTTCTCTAATGACACCTTCATTGTCATTAAAATAACAGTTTGTTTCTGCTATGAAAAATAAAAAATTCTTGAATAAAAATGTAGCCCATTTCTACACCATCATTAGGAGATAATATGAAACTGAAATACATGGGAATATCTGCTACGATCTGCATATAAATGTGAAAAAATGTGGCAGTTAACCGCGTAAGAATTAAATACGATATTTGTAAGAAAAAATGTATTTTGTATTTGAAGCAAAAGTTCTGCTTATTGTTTTCCACGAGTTTTCCATGATTTTCTTGGGTGGCGATAACCACTGATCTAAAAGAATGTAGCATAGTTATTTCACTATTTGGAGAGAATGAGATAATTATGCGAGTATTAATTATTGCTTTCCTTTTTTAATCTAACGAAAATTTACAAATAGCTGTACGACTCTTTCCAACATTGATCCCTAGTCTTGCTTTCTACTTTTAGCCTTACAAACTTCCCTAAATTCCAGGCCTGAACTTCTCTCAATATCACTTATCTCTTTTGTGCTTCCCATCACACTATCGCTTTATTTCTCAAGACCATTGTTTTCAAAACTAAAATTGTTTTTAGGCAAAATTCTTACTTACAGAAATTGGACTGTCCACTTTCTTCTTTCCTCTGTAAATTACTTCATTTGGCCGTTCCTTCTTGAGCTCCAACGTTGTTACGCCATTTGGAGCATACAACGGTTTTGGGTATTCGTGTGTTTCAATTTGGTAATGAATCCAGTAGAACAAATTTAGTAATATAGTTAATTATAAATTACGCCAGCGGCTACATGAAGATTCCAGTCCTCAGGGAATAGCAATGGTTGGCCGTTTGAAGTACTTCCCTATGAGATAATACACACCGGCGATAGAACATTTATCCCATCCACTTTCCAAGTAATATACAGTGTGATCCACATAAACCTGAACCATTTCAATAGGCCATAACTTTTGAACCAATAATATGACACACGTGCAACTTTGGGAGAATATAATACACAATTGGGAGATTACGTTACACTATTTATATCTCAGAGAAAATGTTGGAAGTGTCCTCCACCAGTATCTATACATCTTTGCACTCGTCTCCCCATATTCTCTGAAGTTATACGGAGAGAATTCTCGCCAATGTTACTTATTTCGATTCGAATGGATTACTTGAGAACATCAACTGTCCGTGGTCTATTCTTGTACACTGTATCTTTTAAATACCCTCAACAGAAAAAATCCGGTGAGGTTAGAACAGAGGATCTGGGCGCCGTAGACCTTTTGAGATTATTCGATTATCAAAGAAACTGGTTACAAGTTTCATGGCGTCATTAGATGTATGGCACTTTGCTCCATCTTGCTGGAAATAACCTTCTCTCAATTTGATATCATCTCCGTAAAACTTCAGAGAATATGGTGAGACGATTGTAAACATGTATAGATGCTGGTGGAGGACACTTCCAACATTTTCTCTGAGATGTAAATGGTGCAATGTAATCTCCCAATTGTTTATTATAGTCTCCCAAAGTTGCAAGTTGGTCCTATTATTGGTTCAAAAGTTATGGGCTATTGAAATAGTTCAGGTTTATATGGATCGCACTATATATTGTAACTTTGTGGGTTCGTGAAATTAAAACTCCAATTGATTACATGGAATTACTTAGCGCATACAATTACAATTCACCAGTTCTTCTGTCACAGGTCCTTTCCACGCCCACAATCACGTACAACTCCTCTGATACACGTACACCGTCTCCTAGTCCGTTTGCTCACTCGGCGCTCCTCACAGCTGCTCGCCAAAAACTGAGCTGACTCGCCAACTGCAGGCCTTATATGGGGAAGATCGCCGTTTCTGGAAGGTTCGCGGCGCGCACAATTATCCCGAGGTTTCCAGACGTCTGTTGGGAGGGGAAAGAGATGGTACAGGGCTCGTGCCACTCTCCTAATCATCCCTTCAGTTAGTGACACGAGACAAATAGGTAGGCGTGATGTGAATGCTTCCCATCTGGCCCTTTTGCCGGCCAGTTCTATCGGGAGTTCCGACGTTCGGCTGACAATATTCTTCCTCCAGTAAAAACTTTACAGTCTCCGTGGCAATGTAGGTTTTCACAATTGAAAATTCTCACTGTTGCGAATGTAAATAAATATATGTCCAAGTTAGAAATTTCTTCTTTTCTATATTTAATATTCTTAATCAATTTCTAATATTTTTAAAGTCTTTCTTGAAACCCTATTGAGATAAATAACTAGCTGTCCCTTTCCCTCTAACAAATTAACTCTATAAATTAACATAAAGTTAACAAAAATTCACCTGTAGGCTCGAACATAAAAATCTCTGAAATCAGACCAGGGGTCTATTTTCAACCCCTTTATCTGTATTATTTACATGATTTCAAATCGTCTATAAGTTCAGGATTTTAGGACAAAATAATCAATCCTATGATTTCAAAAACAAGGTGTAGATGTAAAACCTACTCTACAAGAGAATTTAGTATTCAGGAGAAGTAGTCAGATGTGCATATGGGAGTTTTCACTGTGAGCTGATTCGTGCATTAGGGGCGTTAAATATGTACAATTGTGGATAGCTAAAAGTGCAATGACGTACTGCTGCATTTGTTTGACATCATTTTTACTTCATGCTAGACCAATGAGCAATAATTCATATGCGAAATTAATGGTAGCAATTGAAGGACCTTACCTGCATGTACATTATTAAATATAATTTCCAACGCTAATCATTAATATGTATCTACCCATTCATGTCACAGGCTGTCAATGAATGAGCTGCGATAAATAATACGAAATATCCTATTTTCACTAGTTTCAATGGCTTTAGAACTTAAATTTTAACAGACTTACCATATATACAACATAAATGTATTTTATTTTCACATAGTGTTTAAGACTCCAAATAACAAAAATAGGCTCAAATGTTATACGCCCGCCTCGGTAGCATGGTGGTAGCCGTCTGCCTCACGTTCAGGAGGTCCCGAGTTGGAAACTCGGTCAGGATGAGTTACCTGGATAAGGATTTTACGGGGTTTTCCCTTATCCTTAAAGACGAATGTCGGGTAACTCTAAGCTCTAAGGACCCCGGGCTCATTTGAGCATCATTTCGCCCATTTCATTCATCGTCCGATATGGCTTAACGTTGGAGGACGTAAATTAAAAAAAAAAATTATACATTTAACTTTCAAAACTTTAGCTACAATATCTTTATAGTTCCACTTTATTCGGTTTGACAGATAAGGCAGATTTTCAGTGATAAGGCAGATGAAAAATTGTAGCAGTTACCTGTACCTGCCTCTGTAGATTAGGTAGTAGCATGTCTGCCTCACGTTCAAAAGCTCCGGAGTTCGAATCTTGGTCAGGGTGAGTTATGTGGTTAAGGAATTTTCTCTTAGGTACCCTGAAAGATGAATGTCTAGTAGCTCTAAGCTCTACGAATCTTGGGCTTATTTGTGCATCGTTTCATCTATTTCATTCATCGTCTGATACGACTTAACATCGGAGAACGTTTTATCTATATATATAAACCTGCACCAGATACTCGCAATAAACTCAACTTTCAAGAATATATCAATATTTAAAAAAAAAGTTTTTTTTTTATTTACGTCCTCCAACGTTAAGTCATATCGGACGATGAATGAAATGGTGATATGATGCTCAAATGAGTCCGGGGTCCATGGAGCTTACAGCTACCCGACATTCGTCTTTCAGGATAAGGAAAATTCCCGGATAAAACCTTATCTAAGTAACTGACCCTGACCGAGATTCGAACTCGGGACCTCTTGAACGTGAGGCAGACAAGCTACCACCTACGCTACCGAGGCAGCCTAAAGTGTGTGGTACTGTTTAAAATAGCCTAACGACACCACATAAAAGCAAAAATTATCAAATAAATTTACTTTAAGGGGAATCAATAAGAAATCTCTTCTTTAGTATGATGCCGTCTCTCCGTACAACCCCCTTCGATAAGTACCTCGAAGTTCTCACCAGCATCAGTATTTATTCCTAGGCTTGTTCGGCAGAGTTATGAGAACTAACCTTCAGGGTATACCTTCAGGTGTTGTTAAGGAAGACACAGAATTAACGTTTTATATATGGTTTTCCTATTTAAAACTCCATATTAATTGTTTCGAATATATCTCGTAAGTTGCACATATTTTCTTTGTAAACGTACAAGACGGAACGCTACATAGGTCCGCTCTCTTTCCCTGA